>JAPYZL010085871.1:0-16524 GCA_030522825.1 Platygaster orseoliae
ACAATATTTTTTTCCATGTATGTGTAGGAGTGGCCGCTTACGATGAAACGCGTGACGCAGGCCCCTTTCCGGGAAGTCATAAAATCAGCGAGAGAATTCCTCTTTGTTCCCTGCTATCCGGGATAAAAGACTTTTATCCCGGATAGCAGGGAACAAAGAAGAATTCTCCCGCTGATTTTATGGCTACTCGGAAAGAGGGCTATGTTCACGCGATTCATCGTAAAAAAACGGCCATTCCAACACATACATGGAGAAAAATTCATTTTAAAAAAATGAAGATCTGAATTTAGTCTGTAAAGATGGTACTATTTTTACAAAATTAACAAAAACTAATAGGGATCACACAATTTTCATTCGAGTTATTGGGTTATAAAGAAAAATCATTACATGTAGCAATCGAGGAAAATCAAATGTTCAGCAGATATTTAGAAAATTCTCTACAAGAAAACCATCGACATTCAAACAGTAAAAAAAAATACTTATTTTCTCGATTTCAATAGAGATTCTATAAAAAAATTTCTATGCCAAAAATTTCTCATTTACAAAACGTAATATACAATCAATAGATAGTGCATTTTAATAAATGCAAAAGAATCCAGATAAGAAATTGATGAAATATTCACCAAAACACAATTTGAAAACTCAATGGCAGATTCGTAAAAAATTTTCGCCTAATGTAGATCCAAGAACAAAAAACCAGGGAAACGATGAAGGAATTTTCAGGCCATAAAACATAGCCGTTCGTGCAATCGAAAAATTATGAACGTCAATATCGATCCGTAATAGTCATCAACAATCCGAAAGGTCGGAAATGTTGAAAAACATATAAATTTTTCATACGATATGACCCAAGGACGACCCAGCGAAAGATTTTTATTTTGAACGTCACCAGGTGACCCGCGATTATTTTTCATGAAGGGCGGAAACGCTGTTTCGCTTTCTCGAAATAAATCATCCCGAAAATTCCAACCACGACCCCGTGTTTCATATCGAAGCGATACCGCCGTACATAATTTTTTTTTATTCCGAAACGGCAAGAAATAAGTCGCTATTTCTTCACGACCCGATAAACTTTTCTAATCGGCTTGAACTGTGAAATGCATTGCCTCCTACTGGCAGCGAAACTTGAAATCTTGCATCGTGAAACACAGTCTTCGCCAAACTGCGTTAATTAAGCGTAACAAGCTACAATTTCTTCAGTTTTTTGACTTAGCGAAATTTCAGAAATCGAACCCGAAAAGAAATGATTAAAAACAAATATTTCAATTGTTTATTAAAGAAAATATGATGGTTTCTCAGATACGTTGCGGAAACTTCTTACACGTAAATTCCGGTATCTTAAGCCCTTTATCAACGGGGAAAAGTTTTTACAGTTATTTACAGGAACGAATAAATGTGGCATGGTGGGGAAGGGTGTGGGGGTGTAAGGTACTAAATTCTTGGCCACAGCGGTTGTAACGAGAGATAATGTCGCGTTGCGGCGGTATGCTTTAAGTCGCAGCTAAAGAGCGTTACGTGCGAAACGTTCGGGGCATTGAGAATCGAATTAACGACAAGCCTTAGCACTGACTCTGGTCTAATTAATCCCTATTTGCGCTTCTGTTACCAAGCGTGTGGTAGCACTACCGGTCGCGCAACGTACGGAATTTAATCTGCCTTAAACCATTAATGCCGTGGACCTCCTCGATACAACATTACATTTTGCGCCAATTTAGGTTTGATATTTTTACTGTTTCATAATTGTTATGACACGTTTTTATCTTTCGGCCTGTTTTCTTTTTTTTTTTTAAATATACCACAGAAAGCCATTAATATCCTACCATCTTACAACATATTTAATGTTTTCTCTCTATGGTTATTCAGTTCAATAACTTTCAACGTCTCTGTAACAGAGACGAAAAACATAAACACATTCTCTTTTGGGAGAGAAAATAATGTTCTATTGTTGATTTTTCATCATTGACTCCATAAGATCGATTGATATTACTGATTACCAATAAAATATTGCAATTTTACGAGTACCTGTGCCGAGACCATGCCTTCTTTTAACCTCGCCAGGTCAGTGTGGCTCCATAAACTTCGTGACCACGGTTTCGTGTTTTTCAGATCGTTGAACTGGAAGTCTTTCAGTTGATTTTTCAGGAACTTTCGTATATTCCAAGGGAGATCGTTATGCCTGAAACGAAGAAATCAAGTCGTCAGCGTTCGTTTCATTAAATAAGATCCAATTACCAGATCAATTAAACTGCGACTAATGGAGTAACGAAGTACACTAACGAGCGTAAATGCTACGATTATTACATCTTTCGTTAGAAACAATTGGAGTCGCAGATAAACTTGAAGAGGTACTTTTCTTCGCCTCGTCAATCAACGTTACAGGGGCTTAATTTCTCTAAATTTTCGGGGCAAATACACAGAGAGCGAAGTTGCAGCTGCGAAAAGTGTAAACATTTTCACGTGTCTTCTGTGAAACTGTGAGGGTTAATTACCCCAGGCAAGGACATGTTCAAGGAAAATGGCGTCGGGCGTGAAAATAACGCCCTATGAAAGTGCTCGTTAAAAAAGGGTACCGGGAAATTACTCGAAAAATGTACAGTGTTGTAGTATTTTATAAAGACGCATGGAGGTAACCGTAGATGAAAGAAAAAAGGAAAAATGGGTATGCAGCAGTTTTCAAAAAAATTTCATCCCTGAGAAGTACAGTACACTTGGGAGAAATTAGCTGTTACACGATGAAAAATACTGACAGGATTGTTTACTGGTGGATGAAATTTTAGTGGACAGTTTTGGCTCTTATAGAAATATTTTGATGGCAGTTTAAAAGAATTGGATGAAAGTTTCAAAACTCTGTATATGAGA
Source organism: Platygaster orseoliae (assembly GCA_030522825.1). Lineage (NCBI taxonomy): Eukaryota > Metazoa > Arthropoda > Insecta > Hymenoptera > Platygastridae > Platygaster > Platygaster orseoliae. The sequence goes on from JAPYZL010085871.1 coordinate 2,860, forward strand.
AAAAGTTACAACTAAGAAACGAATTTTGTATAGCACCGCAAAAGCAGGTATTCAAAAGCAGGTATTCATGAATCAATTTTCTAAAATCCGAAGTCAACACGTCAAGCACATTAAACTCGTTCAGTCAACGTACTTTCACTTTACCCAATATGAGAAGTTGCATTCGAGAAAACCTCCTTAATGAGCCGCGAAAACAGAAAATCCTGAGAAAAATATGAAGAGCGCAGTTTCTGCTGAGGAAACGCGGGAAAGTTTAGATGCGTTACTTAAGGTCGCGGGGGAATGAAGTGAGGCTAATTTAATGCTGAGATAAACTTTCCTTGTACGTACGTCTCGTGGAGAGCTCTACAATATTCCGGCCAAAGGAAAAAGTCTTGCACATGTGGCAAACGGGGCGTGGCACCTCGCGCCCCAGGCTTCGCGGTCGCGCAAACTTTGACATTTAGTGCAAAGTTTCAGCTACCGAATTTTCTCTTCAGGCGATTCACGTCGCGGAATTTCCCCAACGTTTATTTGTCGCAAAACGCAAGTGCGTGAGTGTCCATGGACGAATTAAACGAAATTTCTCGTCAAGGACGTAGATAAGAATTGGAGATATTTCCTTATTGTTACCATATTTATGAATCGAATTTTTCACCTTTTATTCTTCAATACTTGTTTTTGGAAATCTGTCATAAGTTTAAGTCAAGCCCACGTACTTTAACTTTGTAAATATTTTGTACACATTTCGTAATTTTGTACGTACACTTTAATTTTGAAATCTTATAATTATAGATAATTAACAGTATACGAAAAAATTTCCTCGACTCTGAAATTCGAAATACTGATATAATTATTTTTAAAAAAAGTCAGAGTATTACAAGTGTACTTATAAAAATCTCATTCACTACTTACTTTATACTTGAAAGTTAATGTGTTTTTGAAAAATAAACATATTTAGAATCGACATTTTTGAAAAATTAAAATGAGTTGCGAAACACAAAAATTTGAGTTCAGAGCAAACATTCTTATGTATATTATTTAAATGTTGGACAATGCTAATTTGAAAATTGTTCCGTTATTTATGGGTGTTTTTTGTTGTCTTCGATAGACTATATATAGTAACTTGCAAATTTAACTCTGGGAATTTCAAGTAACAACATGAGGGGAATGAAAAATTTTTACTTATAAAATTTTATTTTAATTTTGGTGAGCTGAATGTTAAAAAGTCATTATCAATATTATTTTTCATAATATATTTCGATGGGTCCCACGAAGAGCATCGTATCTCTCGGGGCTCCCGAGCATTGCATCGTATCTTTGACAGAGGTGAAACATTTCATCGTAACTCAAATTTTTGACTTCTTCCGAAAAAGTCATTATTGATTTCTTGAAACCCCCAAGAATGTTCCACAAAAAATTTGGAAACCAATTTTCAATTTTTATCTTTTAATTGAAAAACAAATTTTAATAATTGGAATAACCAAATACTGGTTGACTGGATAATTTTGACTTGGCTATTCTTTTGGAATATTTTGTTTTTACAAGATTAATGTGCTTTTCCCTGGTGTTTAGTTCGCTGAGCAACAAATTTCCATTACTTTGTAAATTAAATTTGTTATAACAATGCGTTTAAACAAATTATTGCAATATTCTGTTTCTATGGAAAATACATACTTTTTATGGTTTTTGGAGTTGTTGCAGAAGTGAATGACTTTAATTTTGTGAAATTTATTTATTTAAACAATTTATTTTAATAAAATATTGCAAAAATTTCTTTTTGCAAGATTTATGTCGTTTTCATAGTTTTTTAGGTAGCCGAGTAAAGATTTGACATTGTTTTCGCAAAATTTGTTTATTGAAACTATTTATATAAACAAATTATTGCAAAATTTTTCTTCTACAATATGTATATCCTTTTCATGGCTTTTTAGGTTGCCGAGTAAGAATTTGTGATTGTTTTTGCAAAATTTGTTCATTTAAATAATTCATTGAAACAAATTATTGCAAAATTTTTCATTTATGATAATATTATAGAAAAAAAGATTCTAAAGTCGTCTTTTGCATATTTTGCATCAGAATAGTAAAATTCATTTGTTTAAATAATAAAATTTAACTTATTATTGTTGCGAAAAAAATTTTGCAATAATTTGTTTAGATTAATAATTTAAATTAACAAATTTTACAAAAACGATGTCGATTTCTTACCCGGCGACTAAAAAAGCCATGAAAAGAGTATACATATTGTAGAAGAAAAATTTTGCAATAATTTGCTTATATAAATAGTTTAAATAAACAAATTTTGCAAAAACAATGTCAAATCTTTACTCGACAACTTGATAAGCCATGAAAAAGATATACATATTGTAACAAAAAATTTTGCAGCAATTTGTTTAAATGAAAAGTTTAAATAAACAAATTTTGCAAAAACAATGTCGAATCCTTACTCGGCTACCAAAAAAGCCATTAAAATGGTATATATATTGTAGAAGAAAAATTTTGCAACAATTTGTTTAAATAAATCGTTTAAATAAATGAATTTTACAAAAAAGATATAAAATTCTTACTCAGCAACCTAAAAAACCATGAAAATGACATACATCTTGCGGAAAGAAATTTTCGAAATATTTTGTTGAAATAAATTGAAAAAAATTTTAACAAAAGAAATTTATTATAGTATAATAATCAATATTATTGATGCGAAATATGCAAAAGACGGCTTTACTCACCATGAAAGTCATATGCATTTTGCAAAAATATATTTTCGCAAAAGTAAGTTGAATTTAATTATTTAAATAAATGAATTTAATTTATTACAATATGAAAAATATGCCAGTGATGACCCCGGGTACAAATCTGAAGGACAATTATCATTTAATTCTTTCAAGACAAAGTTTACTGAAAAAAATTTCCTACGACACTTATATAATAATTATTTAAATAATTATTTCATAAGTAATAATACTAAAAATTATCATAAACAATAAATTACCGAGACAGAAGGGTAGATACTTAAAAATGTTTACGTCACAATTATTTTTTGAGGGAATGAATCAATTTTTCATAATTAAGTTTACAGCTTTCATTTTTTTAAATTAAAAAATTATTGTGATGATTATTTATTATAGTATACAATCATTTTTTCGAAATTTGCTACATTATCATCATTTTTCAATGCTGGTGCAAGAAAAATTATTCGTTTTACGCGTGAATTATTTATAGAGAAATATTTTTAATATGTTCAATTTTTGTCGTTCTTGCTTTAAATTAAAATAATATCTATTCTTCTGTTAAATATTACAAAAGAATGAGTCTAAAGATAATATCTTGAAAATATGAATAATATGTGATTAGAAACATGTGTAACATAATGTTTTCAAGCAATCATTGTGTTTCTTGAGTGACCGAAACTTAACATCAAGTTATCTCGAAAGTATGATTTTTGAAATACGATGAAATGTTTCACCTCTGTCAAAGATACGATGAAATGCTCGGGATTCCCGAGAGATACGATACTCTTCGCGGGACCCATCGATTTGTATCATCAAAACATTTTATAGTGTGTTCGAGAATATTTACTTCAATCTCTTGAATATTAAAAAAACTTTTCCAACTACGACGATCTTAATTTTTCGTTTTTTTTTTTTTTTTTTTTTTTTTTTTTTTTTTTTTTTTTTTTTTTTTTTTTTTTTTTTTTTTTTTTTTTTTTTTTTTTTTTTTTTTTTAACTTTTCCTTTCAATTTTTCATATTTACATAATTATGTAATTCTATATATTACATAATTGTTATTTGAATATTTAAAATTATCATGATATAGAACATCACATTTCCAGAATAAGATACTCTTGTATCATAACTTTATCATTAAAAAAAAATTGAACTGAAAATGTTCCAAAATTTATAATACAATAAGTGAATTTTTTAATACTCTTCAAAGTTCTGTAGAAATCTTGAAACTCGTGTGAGATCCAGAATTCTAGTTTATAATTAAACCTTACAATAATTTATGTATTTATGTACCATTAAGAATATGACTGCAAAATTACGAAAATAAAAAATTTAAAATGTAAATACCAAGATTTAGATAACTTTCGAACTCGAAGTTTCTAAAACATTTTACAATTTAGCTTCAGAAATCAGATTGCTCAAGTTCAAAACTCTAAAATCCTGAACAAAACTTAATTTTTAATAAACTTCTCTTGTAAATGTTATCTGCAAAAAAAAAAAAACAATTTCAATTTCTCAAAGCCTATGTAAACCGTTTTGCGTTTCTAAAAATTTGTCACCTTAATCGAATGTATGGGATGAAAACTAAAAGATAAAAATTCACCCACGATGGTAGAAAATGAGCGATGAAAGGTCGTTTATAAATTAATTCAGATTTAAAAATCCGAGGTTCAGTAGACTAAGCGTCAATCACGGCCGGTACTTAAAATATTTAAATAATTAGGGGCATTCAGAGGACTTTGGCAGATGACCTGGGACTAACGATCGAACGTGATGGAGAAAACTTGCCGCTTTTAAATAAAGCAAAACGGCGATTGACGGGTGAATAGGATTTTATTGGAAAGCAATTATTGCGAAATTTGGTAGGTATCGAGTGGACGATAAACACGAGTTGGGCAAAGCAGTCGGAGAATGAAACATTACAGGGAACCTTTGATGCGCGGGACAAAGGTTCGCGACAATACATTTCAAATGTGCAACGCATGTTAGCACAAAGCTTCGATAACCATCTACGAAGATGCAAGTCAAATCGCAAATGACCCCGAAATGGCTCGCGCAAAGTTCAAGGAGCGTAGTTAAAGTGCATTTCCATATCTTCCTTTGCGTTCCAACTGTCTCCGATTTCCCGCTCTTTTTCCCTCTGGGAGGTAGGAATAAATTAAGAGAGCTTCCCTTCCTTACTGTGAATATTTCATCTTGTTTTTAGAGGAATATTTTTCAAAACTAGTTAAAAAAATCGATTCTACAGTCAGCTTTTCAAATATTGGAAGTGTGTGAGCTAGAAAAATGTTAAGGCACTCAACAGGATAAGAAAATGGATTTTTTTGATGTTTCTTGGATTTGTATTTCACTTGGGATTTTTCATTTCTCGCGTTTGGGGTTCATTTTTATGGGCACTGTGGTGGAAGTTTTTGGACATTCAATTTTACGTGTATTACAATATTGTTATTACAGATTTATTGTATTTTAGTATATTACATGACTAGGACGATAATAATATATTGTGTGACTAGTGGGAGAAGGAGAACATTCCGCGAGCGCTGTAAACACGAGGTTGGAATGGTTCTCTTTTGACCAATAGTCGCACATAATATTTCATTTAGCTATCGCAAGGATCATGCGATACTGCTGCCCGCTGGAAGTAGAAGAAATAATGGTTTATCTGACTGATTGACGAAACAATGGCCCTTGTATTTTGGATTAGCAGTGCACATATTATGAATGAAAAAAATGACAATGTAAAAAACAAAAAAAGTTCTATAACGCACTTTTACAAACATTTTTTTCAACGTTTCCCTTTACTTCAGATACTAGGTTCTTGCTCAACAACCGTAAAAGAAGTACTTTTACCACGCTCTACACGTCAACAGTTAGATAATTCATTATTTCTCCAACTCTTAACAGGGCTCCGAAATTGTGAATTCCTTGCGGGGGTTGAATGAAATAATTTTTCACGAGTGTGAGGGTTGTGGTCCAAGGCAAAGCCGAAGACCATAATCACACGAGTAGGAAAATTATTTTACGTCCGAGTAATGTGCGTCATATTTTACAGTACGACTACGTTAATAGCGTTTATTCAACGCCGTGAAGTAATGGCTCGTTTCTCCCACGCTTGTATCTCATAAAACTCGCATTTCTTCACGTTGTTGAATAAAATATTGTCCTTGAATAGTGTAGGAATATACTATTATTCAACGCCGTGTGAAAAAGGTCACTTTTCCACATGCTCGGGCGATGCAAAACTGGAATTTCCATACATTAATGAATAAAATATAGTTCTTGACTAGTGCGAAACAATTTTTTTAACTAATAATCTCATAATTTCATATTATTTTACTTCATTTCCTAAAAGTTTCTATTTGCTTCGAGAAGTCTGGAAATTTGGAAATTCTTTATTTTGATTCAATAATTTCGAAATCAATAACTTTTCATATTGATTCTAAGGTTTGCGTTTAATTTATTCCGGTAAAGTCATTATTATTGGTCAAATAACGACCAAATGTTTGTTTGAGCTAACCAAAATTGGTTTTTCAGTGTGTTATCGAAGCAAGATATCAAAAATTATAAACTTCCATATAATGACTGCTTCTGAAATTTCTTTAATAATTATTCACATCATGCGTGAACTTTTTTACTTAAATATATATGAAATCGAAATTGGTTTTTTCGTTGCTCAAATTTTTTACAATGAACCGTATCTTCGTTTGTATAAATTGCAACCCATAAGTCAAAATGAGTATTTCGTTCAAAATAGGATCAAGTGGAAGCTTGATAATAGTGGGAAGATGAGTAGAGATGGGACAAGAGGCGCAAGATAATTGCGAAAGTGCGATAAGGTGGTTGACCGTGATATGCATATGAATAGCGTATTCTGTTTGTAAACTTTGCTCGCAGTCACCAGAAATTCAAATGCTGCACTTCCTGCGTGTTATTTGTACGGATCGAATGGTATCATCCTCGTGAATTCTCGAGTGTTCTTTTCAAGTTTCAATTTATTGAACAGGTGTAGATATCAAAGAGCGGAAATTTCCAGCTTTTACATTAGAACAAACTTAAAAAAAATACAAATAATAGAATTGAATCCATAATAATTGAAACTTTCTACTCCTATTAATTTATGGAAGAAGAAAACTCACAGAACATTCTGCGACATTGTCTGCACGTAATGCACAACTTTTTCAGTTGTGTTTTATGGAAGTTTGCAAATTCAACATCTTGAATTCCGTCACCACAGCAGGAACAACTCATTTCTCGAAACCCCTCGTTATGAACTCTGTTGCAACTTAGAGAAGACCAAGTCTAGAGAAGCCCTTAGCACCTCGTAATTGCAAGGTTTAAGAAAATAGCTCGTTTAATGGCTCCGGTCTTGGTAGATGTCGGTGAAGGGGCAGGAGGGAGAGTCGCAAAGACCACGTCCGATGAAGAGGGGCTGAAAATTAAGCTCTCAGCTCGTCCCGTCTTTTAGCTTCTGTCACAAACTGGCAGCTATAAATTATTCCTTAATCCACCTTCTATTTACGCCCGCGGTTCCATGCAGATGAGAAAGTCATGAACGAGCATTAAGTAGAAACGTATCAGGTTACGGGCTTCGCTAACTTCCCCATGAAACCTTAGCTGGAACCAGAACGCGCTCAAAACTATACGCAATTGAGGCACTCTCTTATGAACAAGTAGGTACATGAATAAAAATTCAACCGATTTTGCACGAAATTATCATTTATTAAAATATTTTTTTAACTTTTACGTTACATAATGTATTTTTTAACACTTTGATTCCTGAGCATCGAATTTCGGAAAGCTACATAGAAATTCATCATATCAAAAAATCCTTCAGGGGTATACATTTTGAAAAATGATGATCAATATTATAAATTGTTATAAATTGTGCAAACTTTTTTTTTAAATACAAAGTATTTCGTCGTACGAAGATCGTTGTCATTAAGAAAAATTTTGACAGAAATAAGAAATTAAAAACATAAGGAGAAAAAATGTGAAATGAAAAAGACTAAATATATCTGAGGAACCCACGAAATTTGTCTAATGACATAAAAATTCGATAAATTTGATAGATCGCAAAGAATATTGATAATAACGCACAATAACAGAAACTATTCATTGATTCTAACATATTTATGGCCCAATTTCCGGCCGGTTTTCACGGTCCAGAAACGCCTTTCATAATAGTTATAACGGTCTGAACTTGTAAGAGCGCTAAAGAGGCCGAAATTATTCTTTCATTATCTACATTTAAAAGTACTATAGTAATCTCGTTGTAACGACCCAAACGGCGTGAAATTTGCATATTTCGTCAGCGCCCTCACGACGCAGTGAATGCACGGCGAGCTTTACTCAGATTTCCAATTATGTTTGATTCCAGCTCTGATTCCGGCCCAGCTACCCTGGAATTTCGTTGATTATTTTCCAAAGGGCTTCCGTGTAATTCACCAGGTATTCCATCAGTTTTTTCCCACCGCGACGTCACGTAGTTACCGAACGTTATTCTTTTAGTGCATTACGTTTCGATTAATCATTTTATTCGGTCCGCCGGAACCCGCGAATCCAGCTTAACGAGTCGTGAATTCGTCAAAAAAAGGTCCATTACGTGTTCTTTTCAGTTGTGGGTAATGAAAAGTTATGTTTTAGGGATTAAAAACAAAGCATTTTTCAAATAAAGCTGCGACTCGAATTTTCGATATTTATTGCAGATCGATTCGTTGTTTTTCGACAAGAAGGTTTGGTAACGCGTAGAAGTCTGAAAACACATCATGAAATGTTAACAACAATACCAGAATGAGTGATCGATTCTGGGTACATTTTGACCGCAAGAAAATGCACGTTTCGTACCAAGGAACGTTCTCATGAGCGAGATGTGAATTTCAAGTGACGCGTGAAATGGGTTGTGAATCGATACAAACCCCAGCGAAGATATTGCTGTCGGAGATTTCGATTTTGTCACGACAAATTCCCACCCTCCCACCACCCCCTTCTTTTACCCTCCCGCAACGATTACGCTGCAGCTTCGAAAATCAGGGATGAATAGAAGTCGTTGAAAACCTCACGTGCAATCTCGGCGTCATTCCCGTGCGATGATTGCAATTTTTGCGGGATGTGCCGGGCCACAAATTGCCGCACAAAAAGCCCGCGAAGTTGCGAAAGCCGTTAAAGGGAAAGGGGAAAGAGAAAAAAACGTTTGGCGAGTCGTGGCGTGTTTTTTGAGCAAAACCAAAGCGTGGCTGATGCGAATAGTGTTTTACTATTCTCGTTGCCACACTGAGAAGAAAATATAGCAATTATTAAAATACTGTATTGTATTGTGGGATCAGTCTGAAACATTGTACTGTTTGCTAGATATTTATTGCAGTTTTTGTCATATTATGAAGCTAATATTATTGAATGATATTGTTGTAGTAAATATGTTATGTTTGAAAAACATCTTTGCACTGAAAAAACCGATTTGGTTTACTTACTACTTAAACGGAAAATAAAAAATTGTTGAAACCTCTTCACCTCCAAAGCGAGCGTATAAGATTCTAGAATATTTTTTTTTAATATAAGATAATGTAAATAATCTAATTTACTGAAATAGTTACGATTTGGTAACAAACCATTCAGCATAAAATAATTTACCATACCACCAAAGTCTCTAAACAAGCTTCAGGTCTAGAAAGGGTTAGTTTATGGGAGTATATTGTGAGGATTAGTTTATGCCTAATCGATTAAATTTCAGAATGTGAACACTGAGTTTATGTGTAGCATTGTTAGAAGGCTATGAAGTTCAGAAAGTTACTCAGAATATACGTCCATCTCGACGCTTCATAGTTCATATAACATCAAAATAAAATAGTTCATTGTGAGTCTCTCGTAAGTATTTCGCCGGTTTAGTATGTTTGCAAGACGAGGTAATCGTGTCCCAAGGTCTAAGGCTTGCAAAAAGTCTGAAGATTGCAAAAATACCTCTGAGAAGTGCACACAATGTTTTTTCCACTTCTAACTTCAAAGATTGACATTCGAACGGACTTTGAGACTAGAATCAGACAATAGAACATTCGTACCATGTCACGATCCCCATTTTTGGCTGAAAGCATTTCGAACCCCGGCTTCGCCTCGGTCGAAAACATTCCTTTTAGCCAAAATTAGCGATCGCAAATAGGTACAAAATGTACTAATTACATGCCTCATAACGTCACTCTTTTTCTATCACTGGACCGAAAAGTTGGTTTTTCGAGCCTAGGACGGAAAAGTGACATTGTTGTATAACCATATAACTATATATATTTTTGCATAAAAAGTATATTTGTTTTTTCCTATTTTGTGAAGAAAACAATTTTCTTTATTTATATATTAATGACGCTAAATGTTGGCATAATCAATATTCACAATGGTTAATATTTTTCAGTGGCAGGCAAATAAAATAAAAAATCAATGTTTGTAGCCCTGTCTTTCAAATTTTTTCTTTAATCGTGTTTCAAAGAACAATATAAAAATAAGTTATTTTCACTTTTTATCAAAATAATTGTTGTTAAAAATATATTTTATAATTAAAACACACGTTTTTGTAGTAACTCGATTGATTTTGGACTTTCAAGTACTTCTACTGAATTTTAAATGAATTATCATAAATTTTTGAATATCAATACAATACTTGTTTCTTTCCACGTTATAGAAGGATTGTAAAAAATTTGGAGAAAAACTTGATTTTCGTGAAAATCGGAACATGCTTTTACATTTTACATGATTTTTAAAAATTTTATCAAAGTGCAAGGCTTTTCCGTTTACAAATTTTTTACGATCTGTTTCTGAAATTCTTTGAGAATTAGTAAAAAAATTTATTGTAGAAGAAAATTAAAAAAATCCAAACTGTTTTCATAAATAACGTAACGAACTGTTTATTTCTGTAATACACTAAGAAATCTGAGGGGTTTCAATTTATCGAACGGTTTATGAAAACTTGGGAAAGAAAGCTATGATTGTGTAAAAATGAAAATTAACTATACATTCTAAAAAATCTTCAAAAATTTTCTGGTAATGTAAGAATTTTTGGTTTGAGAAATTTTCTTAAATTCGTTTATAATCTGTGTTTCACTGAATAGAACATCGAAATTAAGATAATATTTTTTGAACTTCAAGACCATCTATTGTTCTAGAAATTAATGTATAGCGAATTCCAATTTTCTGAAATCTGATTCAATATTTACTCATCTTTAACTAATTGAACAATCTCTAGAAAATTGTGAGAAGAATCTCAAGCAAATAAAAATTATGACATGTTTGAAATGTTTCGTGATAGTATAGAAAATTCTCTCAAATATTCATAATTCTTATTTAGGATTTTTTGACAATTTTTTCCAATACATCTTTAACCATTGGCTGAATTAATGTTTTGTGAAATGGAAACGTTCTATAAAAAAAAATAAATAAATAAATAAACGATTTTGCTTGACCAGTTATGTTTTTGGGATATCAAATGCAGCTGCAGTATTCGAAATCAATGTGAATTTGATCAATCAATGTGAAATCAATCAATGTGAAAAAAAAGTATTCAATCAAATATCTGTGAGCTTTCAAATTTTTTAACAATTTCTTCAAACTTGTGAAAAAAGGTTAATTTTCCTGAAAACTAGAGTGTATTCGTAACGGTAAAAATTTCTCTAATTTTCTTGTAAATAAAAAAAAAAAAACTTGTGAATATTCGGTAAGTTTCAGGATATTGCGGATATCAAAAATTTAATAATATCTTTTTAAATTGTTCAAAAATTATACTAAACCCAGAAAGATATTTTTTACAAAAAAATGACGGTTTATGTTTTTGGTTATTCCTTGTAATTATCACGAATTGGTTATACAGAAATACTTTTTTCTCACTCGCGAATTTTTTTTTTAATTTTTTAAAAATTCGCAAGTTGAAAAATTTTTTAAATAAAAAACCTTGAAATTATAACAAACACTAACAAATACATTGTATCATCAATCATTATTTTTATCGTCACTTTGAACTACTAAAAGTTTTGAGTATTTACACTGAAATTACATTTTTTACATGCTGGAGTAAACTCAATAAATGTAATCACATTTGAAAACCAGTCTTTCGGAAAATTGGCTCGAAAATTGGCGTTAGAAAATGGATTTCGGGAAAATCAATTTGTAAATACGTTTAGTGCAAAAATAGGCGTAGGAAAAACGTTTCCGGGAAAATGACTGGAAACTGTTCTCGATAATGGATGGTTGCAAAAAAACTTACCCGTCAATAAGAGGCACGTCCCTCAAAATTCGGCGCACCGCCGCTAGACGATCATCGGCCGGCGTCGCCAGGAAGACTCTAGTCAAAAGCTGACCTAGCACCATCATCCCCAGCACCATCCTCATTATCCAGGCTCCTCACCTCACAGGGCCCGCGACTCTTCCTCACAATCTTCATGCCATCACCGACCGACATCAACCCAACTCAACGCGAAATAATCTAGTACTCACAATTCGCACTCACGTCACTTCATCTTAACCCACCGCATCTAAAATCCCTTCCCAAGAAAAATCGTTCTGTTTCACTTCAAAACACCGAATACAAGTCATCTTCGAGAATTCCCCAACATACTCAAATTCAATGACTCTGCAGTAAAAAGGCTTGCCATGAACGTGTTTACGAAAAAGAGTCTTTCCTTACTGAATAGTTTTTGAAAATGGTAAGACATTATTTTACTATAAAATCTTTTCACTTGAATGTCACTCATATTAAGTATTCATGCCATCCTTTTGATAAGGACTTGAAGTCAATCCTCTCTAGGGAGTCTCGTTTTTTAATATCGTGATAGAATTAGGCCCACTCGAAGAAGCTTTGCAGCTACCCCTCGGGAGTCATTAAGTCGTTCTGCAAGCCAGGCAAAACCGTGCCGGTTCCAGAATGCTCGTTACGGATCGAGATTAATTAACGCGCTGACCGCGGTCATCAGCGGCGCTCTGGTCCTTTGATGAATCGGGCTCCTGGGGCTTCCTCTTTTTACCCCTCAATTGGCAACGTACGCGCCCTTCGGTGCAACGTTTTTCGCATGTTAATTGATACTTTTCAGTGGCGGATTGGGTTCCCTTTTTGTGCTTTCGGGGTTTCGGACCAACAGGATTAATAGAGGAGTAGCATTAATTCAGTGCAAATTCATGATGTTACATTTCTTGAAAAAAAGAAACATGGGTCAAAAGAAAACATTCGAAAAACTGATGTAAAAGTTACCTAGCGATTGACTTTTTTTGGAGTGGATGACTGAAACGTTGAGAGTGCTAAACGTTGTCGATGGGTTTTTGTAAGAGGGAAAAGAAAGAGCTTTCAGCTGAAAAAGCACTTGGAGATTTTCACGTGTTTTGTTTCCCGAGGTTTTTCACGGTCGACTAGCGAGACGGAGGAAGGCTTTTCCGAATGTACGCGCGCTCCGGAGTCGAAGGACCGACTGGCGAAAGCCGGCCGCAGACTCATTCGGTGTAGCGCAAGCGCTTGGTGTTACAATGCTCTTATTTTCGGTCCTTGGTTCATCTTCTTTGACACCGGCGTTTACCTTCGAAGACGGAGAATAAGCTTCTTTATGCTATTTTTCTACTTTGAATGAGGGAAGTTCAAGGGCGCCATTTTCCATTTTCCAAATCAGTGAAAAAAAAAAAATGATTTTGTTGAGCGTGTAGAATGTTTGGAGGGATTTTGGTTTCCGAAAGATAGCATCTGAATAGATATTTATGCTACAAGGGAGAAAGAGGATGATTTCAACGAGTGCGAAGTTGGGCACGAGCGGTAGCGAATGCCCAAACGCACGAGTTGGAATCATCTTTCTCCCATGTAAAATACAATATTTTTTCCCGTGCGTGTACAAAAAAATGGCCACTTTTTTTGCGTGGAACGTGGGAGGAAAATACACTTGTTTGGGGAAACTACAACATGTAATTTTCGACGCGACTTGGTTACTGTTGTGACAATTTGACAA
>JAPYZL010085917.1:0-12055 GCA_030522825.1 Platygaster orseoliae
GCGCGGTCATTGATTTATTCATACTGCGGCTATAAAAATAATGCAATCAACATGAAATTTTTATGGACACTTCTTTGCTCTATAATAAAGAAAACTTGTAAATAAAAGTTTTGAAAATCTCGAGGTTTTGGGTTAATATTTAATATCATTGTTTTTTGTTATTTCAACAATAAATAAATAATGTCAATGAGTTTTTCTGCACTTTGAGAGTATCGCTAAAGTAAGAAGAATCATGTGTCCGAATTTCATTTAATTCTAATACCTAGTTCTAGAGTTATGGCGAGTTAAATAAAAAAAGTTTATTGAAATGTTTCGTTTTCGTCTTCCTTTTGATCGGATCTTCGCGTTATGCCCCCTCCCTTACTTACTAGGTCGAGCGCTCCCGCTGTATTGCTTTCCAGGCCCTCAATTAGTAAAAAACACTAAACGGATTATCTTTAATATAATCTGATCAAAAAATTTTTTATTTCAGTTCGGGGTATCAATATTCATATTTTCGCAATTTCGAGATGCTAACTCAGAATTATTTACAATAAAGTTTATCGCAATTCAACATTTCAACTAAGTAATATCTTTTCTTTTAAAAATATTTCGATTATGACAAATACAAATTTTCATGTTCTTCAACCTTCTAATTGAATATCTATAGAAATTCTGGAGTTTCTTACGTTTCTGAAAATTATTTCGAATTGCAGAGAAATATTAACATACTTTCATACACAAACAAAAAATAAATTAAGCATTTTCACTTCCAAAGTTTTTCAATGAAATCTTTAAAACTTCCTCGTTTTTCGGTATTCAATAAAATAATGGTTAATACACAAAATCTCCATCTTGAAGCTCAAAATATTTGAATCACCAGATTTCAAAATTAGAAGAAATATTTTCCAGAATATACTCTCTTTAAATATTTCTAGATCTGGCAGATTTCTAATCTTTTAGCAAAAACCAAAAAACGTACTTTTCAGACTGCGTGCCAGAACAGCCGACGGCGGCGATGTCGAATTTGTAATTACGTCGTTTCTCGCAATTGAGGACGCGCCGCGCCCTGAGCTCTGCAATGCCTTTTTCCTTGAGAACGATCTCGAAAGGCGCATCTCCATGGTGTGTGTTCGCGATCCGAAATGAGCAAATATCGCCCCCCAAAGCCCGAATTCGCGGCGTCACTTCCACCAGCGTTTCATTTTCTTTTATCAACCCATGATAACCACTTTCCAGGCTATCCAAGTCCAATCTTGGCACTGCAACCAAAAAATTTCATCCTCCTTTACAGGCTACTCAGAATTTCTAGTCTTCAAGATACTTTTCAAGCATTTTTCAATCCAATTTTAAGTAGCAGCATTTATAAAATTATAGAGTATTAAATAATCAATAAATGTTTTACAAAAATATACTGCATTAATTTCTTTTTTTAAATAACGCCGATTGTGCTGACTTGAAACTAAGCTAACAACCTTACAAAAATGACAGCACGATGAAAAAATATTTCAATCTTATTAAGTACATTTTTAAAAAATAAACTGCGATAATTATTTTTTAAAAATAACGGCAGCTGTGCGAAGTTGAACTTTATTTAGCACGACCTCATTAAAAAACTATAAAAATCAGGCTGAATATCAAAAGCGCCAAACATGGAATATGAGCTTGGAAAAATAAATATACAAGAAATCTTGTGAATATCACCAGTGTTTTATTACAAGGCTCTTGTCATGATTGTTAAAGTTTGTATACAAAATTGTTTGAGACTCATCAACAATTTCAAGTTCTCAGTAATTACAAACCGGTTATCTTTCATTTGAAATTGAAACTCATAATATTAGAATTCTCACGCTAACAAAAACAACGAAAGTTTCATTTGTTTCATGTTGATGAATCTCACTTTTATTTGTAAACAAACGTTACATTATGATAAGAGTCTTGTAATAAAATTATTTCGAAAATTACGAGATTCACTATTTACTTGTTTGACGCTTTTGAAGGATTTTTTTGGCGCAATTGAAAGAAAAATTTCACAACTTTGGCAACGTTCCGCTAAATTATTTGGATCGACATTATATGTGAGATGAAAATTAATACATAAATTTGAAACAATTAGAGATTAGTTAACTACTTTTCCTCAATTAATTTCATTGATTGTCCTAGCTCAATATTAAACTAGGACTGAGCAAAAAAGCATATAAGAATGCTATATATGTATACTACGTATATAAACTCTGCTGAGAGTTGGAGAAAAAATGAATTATCTGACTGTTGACGTATACAGCGTGAGAGAAGTACTTCTCCCACGTTTTCGAGCAAAAAACTCTTATCTAAAGTGAAAGTTAAAAAAATCAGTCAGGTAACCAATTATTTCTCCTTCTCTCAGCGGGCCCCGAAATCACACATTCTTTGCGGTCGTTGAATAAAGTATTATGTTCTCCTTCTCCCAATAGTTGCACAATATACTATTTTAACGAATCTGAGAGTTGCAACGCGAGTCGAAGGCGAGCGTTGTAATCTGATGAGTTAAAAAAATTGCTCCACACTACACTGCTAAAAATGTCATTAATTTCAATAAACATTCATGTATGGTATTCACATTAAAAATAATAAACACGTGTATTACACTCAGACTAATTAATTTATCTACTAATTTCAATTAAAGCATTAAAAAATCTGTCAGTAATATATCAAAATTAATAGATTTGTATATTGTATATTGTACAAAAAATTCAATAAACTAGTCAATTAAAACTCAAGAAAGTTTATTAATCTTCATCAACTTTGTATATTGGTTTTCAAATGCGTTTATGTAAAAAACTTCCAAGACAAGTGTATTAAAATTAATACAAAAATTTCTAACAATGTAGTCAAGGACTATATTTTATTTAACAATGTGTGGAAATGCCAGTTTTTTCATCGCTCGAGAGTGTGGAAAAGTGGCCTTTTCCACACGGCGTTGAATAAAAATTATTATTGTAAATATTAATCGGTCAAACATTGATGCAGTAAAAATTCTTGAATTTTTATTGATTGGGCCAGCTGATTGATATTAACCTCCCACAACCACATACAAAAATCTACAAATCTTGCAGCCTTATTCAAAACACGAAACAAAAATTAATAAAGTAAATGTGAATACATAAAAAATGAACTTACTACTTATTCGCGATTAATTTTGATATTGAGCTCGAAAAACCACACGAAAAATTATATTTATGTGAAATCACTTCAAACGCGAAATACAGAATAGTACTTACAGTATATTTCAATCGTTCAAACATTAATTAAGACGACTCGGAAGCTACTGCAGTGGGAGAGAGATGCATAGAATGGAAAGTAAATGAGTGAAAGAAGAACAAGAAGAGAATGACTTCCGAGTCGTCTTAAGTGATCATCCTTGATTTTCGTAGTTTGATATTAGGCTAGCACAACCACACAGAAAATATAAGAATTTTTCTAGTTTGCATCAAACAAGCAATGAAAGAAATTTATTATTTCAAATTTATTATACTACTCTTTTTTAGCGTTTAATATAAATCCACGTGATTATTATAACTTTTTATTGCGGATCAATGGGGTAAGTTTAAAATTGGTACAAAATTAATACCGATCGATAAAAACTTACTTAATTATTCATCTTCATTTTGCGTTTAGAGTAAATACATAAAATTTGTATATTTTTTGCGCTTTTGTGGTAGCTTCATATCGAACTGACACACACAATGAAAATAACCGATAAAAAAGTGTAAATAAATCTCTAATGATTTCAAATTTACACTGTTTATCTTTATCTGACGTTTTCAGTAAAGCCGCATGATTCGTATATTTTTTTGGTGCTGTTAATACCAAGCTGACCCAAGCAATGGAAGAAATCAATAATCATCACCAAATCAATATTTGATCATTTCAAATTCACTGCAGTTATTTTTGTTCAGCGTGTCTGCACAAGCACACAAATATTTATTCACACTATTCAATTTTCCGAAAATTTTGTGCATTTTTTAGAAGATTCTTATTTTCAATAATTTCATTGCACATCAAGTACACTATTTTCTACTGTTTTTGAAAATTTCGAAAGACCTTGTATTTTATAAAATTTATTTATATTTGTCAAAACTTTGAAATTCGTATTGTTTAATAATACAATAATTCAGTTATTGAATTGCGTTCAAAGAGCTTATACAAAAATTATTATTTCTTGTATTACATTTTTTGAAAAATTTTGTTTGTCAAATAAATTTGACGGTCACAAACATCTGAACATAGTTTCTATGTTGTTTCGAATATTATTCGCCGTTTTTCCTTTAATGAACCAATTTCCAGTTTTTCTCGATTTCCTGCTTCATTTCACACCCTGGTTTTACTTGTTTTCAACCGATCTTGTGGCTTGCGGAATAATTGTGAATTTGCGCAATCATCACGACTCACTTGATACGCGAAATAAAGCCACTACTCGGCAATAATTCATGCTTATTCATCAGAATCTTTCTTCAAAATAAGCAGATTTCAAAATAATGAAATTTTTTATTTATGGAATGGAACCTAAAATATGAAATCAAAAATGACAGAAACGGTATTTTGGTTCGAAAATTCAACTCATTAACAAACAAAATCGTAAGAGAAAATTCGTGCATTTTGAAAAAATGATCAGAAATTTATTTTTTCTACTTTTCAAAAAAAGAACTGAAGTTTTTAAAAAAATTAAAAAAAAGGTTTTGTATTTATTTTCGTAAGAAACTTATCAATGAATTAAATTGATTCAATTTTTTTCAAATGCATTGTACTCTATAATTACAATAAAAATCATAATGCAATGTATTTACATGTAAAAAATGTATTTTCATAGTAAATACTCGAAACTTTGTGTAGTTTGTAATTAAAATAAAAATACAATGTAATTTTATATATTTTTAACTG
Source organism: Platygaster orseoliae (assembly GCA_030522825.1). Taxonomy (NCBI): domain Eukaryota; kingdom Metazoa; phylum Arthropoda; class Insecta; order Hymenoptera; family Platygastridae; genus Platygaster; species Platygaster orseoliae. Next base: position 4,900 of record JAPYZL010085917.1, read on the forward strand.
TTTCAAGATTTTTTTTTTTTGGAGGGGGGGGGGGGTATTTAGAAGAATAACCAGGAAATAATATTATTTTATTTGTTTAATTTAAAAGCTTAAACCGGTGAAAACTTTTTACATTATGTGTAATTACAAAAGTTAGTAATTCAAAAAATAAATATTATCACACCAAACAGAAAAACAACTAAAAATATAAAGACAATTATAATACTAATTTCAAATTTCATGATCTAATTCAAATATTATTATTATCTATAAAAATTCTAAACTTATGAACAAAGTATTTTTTTTACTGAAATTTCATACTCCTAATTAGCAAAACCAACAGATATTAGTACGAGTTCTCTTTTTCTTTTATCTTAAAGCGAAATATGCATTATTCCATGAAAATATTTTATCCACTATTGAGAACAAAAAGAAAAACACCCGCTACTGATAAAAATTGCATAAATAATTAAAAAGAATCTTGCGGCGAGAAATGTAATTTTTCGTATTTTCATTCGCTCTCTTTGCGCCCACGTAAATGTTGACTGTTTTATCATGAAATCCATATTCAAGCAGGAGGATTGAGCGAAATGCGGTGCTATCTGAAAGCGATACTTTTCAAAGATTCACGTGGAATTTAAAACGCTCAAAAGCGTGGATCGTTTATTCTGGGAGACCCAACTTTTCAGCACTTTTTCATTCTTTGCTTTTTCCCTTCTTCCTCCGTTTCAACAAGATTGACCGAGTTGGCATTTAAGTCTTTCTGATAAATCACCAGCTTTCCAGATTTTATATACTATCCTCAGCAAATTAAACGGTTTTGAATATTATTTTAATGCAGGAAAATTTACCCTAGTTTTTTATATTATACTGCATAGGGTGAAAAACTTTTTGAAAATTTATCATCCCTCAAAATTATTCAAAGAAGTTGAAATCTACGAAAATTTCAAAATCGATTTCCTAGGACAGAAGTTTTTTTAATGCTGCATTTTAAAGTTGAAGTTTTTCGTGAACATTATAAATATAAACAACGTATTCCGATAAACCAAAAATAATTCAATAATAAACAGACTACGAATTTGTTGAAAAACCCCCAAAACAGTTTTCTACTGCGCCACTGGGATTGATTCATGTCATTAAAATTTTTTTTCATGCATCATGCATATCCTAAATCGAAAACTTCCCGTATTACAAAACTGGGAATTGAAGATTCGGGATATTCGTAATTTCTGATGATAATATAACCTGTAAGAAATATATTCAATTATTTTTAAAATCGCAATTGATTTCAGGATAACTATAAATTATAAGACATCGAAATCGTGATTCAGTGAATTTCAGTTTATTCTGTAATTGTTATAAAAATAAGTTTGATTCGAACGATTATTTTTAGAACTCCGAATTTCTATATTTGGATCTTCCGATTCAAAAATACACGAAACGTTCGTCAGAACTTCCTTTTTTTTCTTATACAAAATTTTAAATATTAAAATCAATAAACGGAATTTACAACTTTTTAATTACTTAATATTTTTCAAGCATCTTATGACCTCAAGTTTCACTATTTTTAACTGAATGGTACTATAAACATCGGAACTTCTGAAAATTTCTGAAAGAATGAAACATGAAAACTTTTCTGTGAAATTAATATTATGTAAAATACAAAAAGAGCAAAAACGATGAAAAACTCATTTCGATTAGTTTTGTGGCATTTCAAATTTTCCGATCCTTAAGAATTTATGAGAATTTGATTCAAACAAAATTACCAGTTTTTCCAATTTAATAAAATACTAAAAAAATTATTGACAGATTTAAATTTTTTGATAAATTGTTCATACGTTTTCGAAATTTACAAATCCAAATTCTTCGAAACAAATAATATTGATAGTGAAATATTAATCCGAAGATGAAAAATTTCAGGAATTTCCAGAAATATTACATGGAAAATTCTTAAAAATAAACTCAAAATCATCCTATTTTTTAAAAATCTCAAAAGTTTTCAAAAAAATGTTTAGAAGAGGTAAAAAAAGAAGAAAAAGTATGTCTTAAACTAATATTATATTAGAAAAACTAGTACTTTTATAAACCTAATATTTTTTAAAAAATTCGTTAAAAAACATTAGTTAGAGTAGTAGAATTAAATAACATTCAGATTTATGCTAATTCTAGAGTTCTTAATATCGGAAAAGCTTCGAACCATTTTTTGACCCAAGGGAGGTAAATTTTTTTTAATTACAAAACGTAAAAAACAAAAATGAAACAAATGAATCAGGTTCTCCAAAATATCGTCCCTGAAATAATCAACATATCGTTCAAAATTCACCAAAAACGTCAATATATGTTCTATTAAAAATCTTAACCACTTCACAAAAATGCACATAAATTCTCTGGAATAACATGAAATATTTAAATTTATTACACTGTGGAACAAAAATTGAGTTTTTAAAAAGCCAAAGAAAGTTCCACTTGCGACATGTACTTTAAGACCTCCTGAAACTATATCCGAAAGATTTTTTGCTCTATCACTTCACATTTGCGAGTAATAATTTTTCAAAGATTTAATAAATTAAAATTTTTTACTTCTTCAGTTTTCACTCTTTTGGATCGTGCAAAAAACTATGTTGTTCAGTTTTTCCTCTAGATCTCAAATATGAAATTAAATTCACAATTTGATCGCTCCTTCAACAATTGAGTTTTATTACGAAAACGTTATTTCTCGGAATTGCTCGGAATCATATAGAGATCATAATTATGGTCTCTACATGTTGTACCAAATTTTCACTCAACTACAGTAGATATTTAAAATTTTACGACTCCAAAATAAAATTTTCTTTTTCGATTCAAGATTTTCCTTTTCAAATAAAAACCGTAACGCCAAAAATTGTAATATAAAATTTTTTATTCCACAACAAACAGATTTTCATAAAAAAATTTTTTTACATTACATTCATTGAAATTATTAACGTCCTCTGTGTTTCGTGAGAGGTTCGAGAGAGAAGGGGGAAATTTATGTATTTCCCTCCCCCCTGATCTTCTTGTGGTGATGTTGCTGCTCCATTTCTACGATTGCTTCCAAATAGAAAATTTGAATCAAAACTTTCGATTCTACTTCATCCGTCCAATAGACAACTCGAAAGCAAATCTCTCTGAATTTCTTCGAGTGAGAATCCTGCAAAGCAATCTCTCTTTTTTAAGTAAAATCACACTCGAATACGAACGAAATTCCACTGGAATTAAATTTAATTTTCAACAACAGTTTCATTCGCAGGATTCTTACTCAAATAATTTGAAATTAAAAATTCTGTAGCTTCCATGATTTTTTTATTCTGGATTGATTTTTTAAATTTTTTTATTCATCCAGCTCTCCATCACTTTTGCTCTCAACATTTTCGAAAATGCTCGTAAAAAAATCTTCAAAATTCATGCAGGAAAAAAGCTGCTATACTAACCTGAAAAATCAAAAGTCATGCATAACAAAATTAAATTATTTTGACAACAAAAGGGTCTAACCCACATTTGAAAAATTTTCTGGGACAAGGTAAAACTGCAACATTTCGCATTATTTCCAAGTTGTTTAATAATTACACTTGTGCCTCAATTTCATGAATGGTTTAGGGCTCTTCTCGTGGGACTAACAAAAGATGCTTACGAGCGTCACGAGGATCAAGTTAATGGACATTCCGAAACGCTGCCGTATCTATTTACTGTGCTCTTTAAATTTTTCCGAGCGAGAATCATGCAAATCAAACTGTCGAGTGAAAATTTCACTTTTATTCCAATCTGATTCCAATCGAAAAAAGTAAGTGAACAATCCATTCGAGAGTTCGATTTGCAAGATTCTTACTCGAAAAGATTAAGTCAGAAGCGCAGGCAGAAAAAAATTTTGGAATGTGTTTTCCGGAGAATAATTTTTTGAATTTACTGAATTTCGGTCCATATTTTGAAGTTATTCAATTTTTTGAGTCCATAATCGTACATTTTTCATAATTGTATTGAATGCAGTAAAATTCGATTGTCGTAATTTTCAAGTCACTAATGCATGTAGTATTTTTTTAAATTCTTTAGTATTTATAAAACTTGAAGGATTTTGTGATATTATTATGAATTTCTATTCAGCTTTCTAGAGTTTAATTTTCAATAAATGAAACTTTTAAAAAATTTTAATATTTTTAAAAACTTTCGATAAAAATATAACAGCTTTGAGTATTTCATAGATTCTTTAACATTTTCGTATTATATTTAGTTATTAAATTTTGTAGTGTTTTCTGGTTTTTTAACATATTGAGTATTCAAATTGAATTTTAAGTTTACAGTAATGTAAAATATTATTTTTTGCAGATTTCCAGTATTGTTTTAAATGTTTTAATATCTATGTACAAATCGAACGATTTCTTGGTACTTTTATACAGATTTTTTGGAAATAAATGTTTTTTAAATTTTTATAAAAATTATATCTACATTGTTTTTGAGTATCCATAGATTTCTAGAATTCGTTGCACTAGAATTCAAATTTCCATCGATTTTCACTAATTTCATAGATTTCTAGGAAAATTGCATACATACAGATTTTTCATGTTTTATAGATTTCTTTTACTTTCGTATTCTGTTAGTACTTATAAGATTTATTTGCGTTCTCTAATATTAATTACAATTTCTAGTGATATATGTATTATAAATTGCTGTAAATGCTCTTTTTGGAATTTGATGCTCTAGAATTCCAAGTTTTAAAGATAATACAATATGTTATTATTCAAGTTTTTCAGAAAATAGTTATTATTTGTAATTTACGAATAATCGGATATTTGGACGTGAATTATTCGAAAACTACAAATAGAATATCGTATTGCGAGTTTTAACAATGCCTTTTTATTCGTCCAGCCAGGCATTGTGAAAACTCACAATAATATACTATTTCATAGAATTCCATTACTTTCAGTATCTCTTGATATTTTGTATGATTCAACAAATTTTCCAGGGTTGAGAATTTTTTAGATTGTAACAATTTTCGTACATTTTTAATTTTCTTTGTAATTCGCTAGGTTAGAACAATTTTTCAACATTTATTTTCAACTTTATTTTAGCCAAACATATATAATTGGAATTTTAAGGAAAAATTCTCTCAAAGGCAAGATTGTTGCTATTTATGAATTAAATTCAGAATTCTGAATTTTGTTCAACTTTGAGAATTTACATGAAAACATAAATTCTAGCTTGAAGTAAGTACATTTTTGTTAATTTTTACTTATTTTACTATTTATTAACGATATTTCAATGTATTTTATTTATAAGTTGAATTTTTATTATTCTTGCATAAAAAAAATTAATTTCATCTGAAGTTAGGAAAAAAAGCAGTTCTCTCATAAAATTCAATTACTTTCAGCATCTCTTTAGAGTTTGTATGATTCAAAACATTTTCTGGCATTTTTCTGGATTTCCATGTATAGATTTTTAGAATTTGATGCTCCAGGATTCAAAACTTTTTAGATTGTTAGCATTTTCGTGGATTTTTATTTTTCTCTTTCATTCGCCAGGTTAGAACAATTTTTTAACATTTATTTTGTACCTTATCATAATTAAACATATATAACTGGAATTTTAAGGAAAAATTTCTCCAGAAGCCAATATTATTGTTATTGATGAGTTAAATTCAGAATTCTGAATTTTTTTCAACTTTGAGAATTTACATGAAAACATAAATCCTAGATTTCAGTAAGTACATTTTTGATAATTTTTACTTATTTTACTATTTATTAATGATATTCCAATGTATTTTATTTATAGCTTGAATTTTTATTATTTGTACATTAAAAAATAATTAATTTCATCTGAATTTAGGACAAAAAAAACAGTTCTTTCATAGAATTCAATCACTTTCAGCATCTATTTAGAATTTGTATGATTAAAAAAATTTATAGTATTTTTCTGGATTTTCATATATAAATTTTTAGAATTTGATACTCCAGGGTTCAAAATTTTTTAGATTGTTAGCATTTTCGTGGATATTTATTTTTCTCTATAATTAACTAGGTTAGAGCAATTTTTCAACTTTTATTTTTTACTTTATCCTAGCCAAACATAATATATATAGAATTGGAATTTAAAGGAAAAATTTCTTCAGAAACCAATATTATTGTTATTTATAAATTTAATTCAGGGTTCTAAATTTTGTTCAACTTTCAAATTTCAAAAGGTGAATTTTTATCATTTTCATTTATTTTACTATTTGTTTATAACATTTCAATGTATTTTACTTATATTTTGAATTTGTATCATTTTTGCATAAAAAAATAATTAATTTAATCTGAATTTAGGAAAAAAAGCAGTTCTCTCATAGAATTCCATTACTTTCAGCATCTCTTTAGAGTTTGTATGATTCAAAACATTTTCAGGTATTATTCTGAACTTCCATGTATAGATTTCTAGAATTTAATGCTCCAGGATTGAAAATTTTTTAAATTGTTAGCATTTTCGTAGATTTTTATTTTTCTCTATAATTCGCCAGGTTAGAACAATTTTTCAACATTTATTTTGTACCTTATCATAATCAAACATATATAACTGGAATTTTAAGGAAAAATTCTCCCAAAGGCCGGATTATTACTATTTACGCATTAAATTCAGAGTTCTGAATTTTGTTCAACTTTGAGAACTTACATGAAAAAATTCATTTTAGGTTTCCAAAGGTGAATTTTCATCATTTTCACTTATTTTATTGTTTATTTATAATATTTCAATGCATTTGTTTTTATTTTGAATTTTTATTATTTTTACATATAAAAATAATTAATTTCATCTGAATTTAGGACAACGAAACAGGTCTTTCATAGAATTCAATTACTTTTAGTATCTCTTTAGAGTTTATATGATTCAAAAAATTTTCTGGTATTTTTCTGGATTCTATATATAGAATTTTAAAATTTGATGCTCCAGGATGCAAAATTTTTTAGATTGTTAGCATTTTAGTAGATTTTTATTTTTTTCAATAATTAACTAGATTAGAACAATTTTTCAACTTTTATTTTTTACTTTATCCTAGGCAAACATAATATGTGACGTGGAATGAGAAAAGGTACATAAGAGCACCTTTGAACATTTCGAGAAAAACGCGTTTGAAAGAAAAAGGCCCCGACGAAAGACCCGAGCAGGTATCGAAAATACTCCCGCAAAGTTGCCCTCT
>JAPYZL010085953.1:0-10724 GCA_030522825.1 Platygaster orseoliae
ATTTATTACAATATGTAAAATATGCCATTGATGACTCCGGGAACGAATCTTGAGAACAATTATCATTTTATTCTTTCAAGACCAACTTTATTGAAAAAAGTTTTCAACGACACTGATGTAATAATTATTTAAATAATTATTTCATAAGTAATCACTCTGAAAATGATCAAAAACAGTAAAGTATCAAGACAGAAGGGTAGATACTTAAAAATGTTTAAGTCAAAAATATTTTTTGAGAGAATGAATCAATTTTTTATAATGAAGTTTAAAGCTTTCATATTTTTAAGTAATGAAAAGTTATTATGAAGAATATTCATTGTAGTATACAATTATTTATTTGAATTCCTCTTCATTATCATCATTTTTCAATCCTAGTGCAAGAAAAATTATTCGCGTGAATTTGTTTATGGACAGATATTTTTAATATATGAAATTTTTGTCTTTCTTGCTTTATATTAAAAAAATAATATTTATTATTCTGTTGAAAATTACAAAAAATGAGTCTTAAAATAATATCTTAAAAATATAAATAATATGTGATTAGAAACATGTGGAACATATTGTTTTCAAGCTAGCATTGTGTTTCTTGAGTGACAGAAACTTTACATCAAGTTATCTCGTAACTGTGATTTTGTGGCTACGCTGGAATGTTTAACCTCTGTCAATTGTACGCCAAAATGTTCAGGAGCGATAAACGGTACGTTCGAATGTTCAGGTGCCGCGAGTTATACGTTCTTCTGGCAGGGACCCATCGAATTGTTTTTGAAAATCCAATTTCTAACGGACATTTGCTTCAGAAATCACGATTTGCTGCATTTATGACTAACTAGAACTGTATTTGATAAACTTTTAAATTTCGCTATTTATTGATCTATTGTAATATTGAGTCGCAAAATGTATGAATAGTGAAAAAATTCCATGTTCTTGATGAACAATCAAAATATTTAACAATAAAAAATGATTGTGCGAATTTATAAATTATAACCTAAACTTTTGAGTAAAAAAAAATATGCTTCACTGATATTGAATAACGTGATATTTTGTACTTCAAACTTGAAATCTTATATATTATTTTTAATAACACGAAGAAAGGCCAGGAATGGAAAAACTGAAAATAATTATAGTTCTGGATTCAATATGTTGATATTATCAACGTTTTGCATCTAAAAATTGAATTAACTGAATTCCTATACACTAAAAAACTGATAAAGTTGGCTCAAACAAACGTTTGGACGTTATTTGACTCAGATATTCAATTCACTTAAATGAATTTTTAGTTCAAACAAACAATTTTTATCAGACTCTAACAAATTTTGTTTCAGTCAACAAAATGTACGTTTGTGTTAACTTAAATTTGTTTTCCCGAATTAAAAATATTCCACACTCAAAAAAAAACTTGTTTTTCTAAACTAAAAAATTATTTGTAAACAAAATATTTTTTCGGTTGGTCAAATAACGACTAAACGTTCGTTTGAGCTGACCAAATTGGTTTTTCAGCGTAAATTCGTGTTGATAAATGAACAAATGTCTTTTCATCATTTTCAAACAGTGTTTTAAATTTACCGATTTTTGATGAAGATTTTGTGATTGAATTTACTACAAAGCAAAAGAGTCGAAAAAATTGATTTTTAAAACTCGTTCAACTAGTAAAATACGCCGAAAATATTCCTCATACTAATCTAAAAGCTAATTTTTTTTTTTTTTTTTCATGTACGCTCTTTCATTCTTTGTAATATTATATACCGTATGACGTATATTTTTGGAGCTTATTTTATGAAAATCCCCTAATATGGATGATAAAACAATTATTTCTTCTTTTGTTTTATCATCTACATTATGGATATTCGAAAAACTGGCTCCAAAAACTTACCGTCGTGCGACTTATAATAATGATCCAAAAACATTCCATCCTCTTGCAAAACTTTTAATAAATATTCCGCGACTTTTCCCACGACCATTAAAAAATTCAACTTCGAATCCTCCATGGAATACAACTCTCTCGAAAGTATGTTCATCCCAGTAGTCGACGGTCTCGATGAAAATAATAACCCCTATTTCATGGAAACGAAACAATGCAAATAACGACCCTGCATTACGAATTGTTTCGTGCGCCGTGACGTCGATATTTGTGAGCGTTCTTCGTTAGAGCCAAGATTTAATCTCGCGATCGTATGCGCCGCGACGCTTTTGGGATTGAAATGATTACCAAGTTTCGAAGCAACTCGACAAGTATTCGGATGAGAGCCACCAGATGGTCAGATCACCACCGAATACAAGCGCATAACAACCGCGTAATGTCACATATTTGTTCCGTAAGCACGTTATGTGATACGCGCGTATGAAATGCGCGCATTAACGACGCCATGATAAATACGTCGGCGGTGTATTATAATTATGTAAACTAATCTGAGGGGACAGTATCGATCACGTGGAATGTTTGCGTTCGATACGCGCAACGTAAAAGTACGATTCCGACTTCCAAATAAATATTTGGCCGTCAACATACCATTAAATATTGCTTTGTGTATCTAGGTGCTAAAGTAAGACGTTTTGCGGCGGGACCAATGTTTTAGCCTTATTTTGAAAATATAGGTGTCGCCGTTAAACGTCGTAACTTTTGCGCCGAGATATATATCTAGTTTTTTATATCGAAACCATAAAAATAAGAAAAGCGACATTGTAGCGCTGAAGCTACTTTTTCGTCTTTTTTTGTTCGAGTCACGTGACCTGCGCAGGCGTTTACACATTGCCCAAAACAATGTGAAATTTTATCCTTTCAGTGCATGAGGTGAAAAACTCGCTGATAATGGTTGAGGTGTAAAAATGGCTATATCCGTGCATCTAATATTAACAACAAAACATTCATGAAATACCGCTGTTTATCGGGACGAAGAGAAAAAAAAACTTGATAATCGACGCTCGGGATATTTTCAATAGGGAATATTGAATAACCGGGAAAAATAATAAATTCATTACGTGCTCCAATCATGGATGATTGCAACGGATAGTTCAACGAATATTGGAGACAATGAAATTACCTGTTAATCCAAATTACGGAATACATGGGAACGAGTGTTGCGCGCGGACTTAACGATTCGGCGGATTTCGATAATCGGGTTTGAAGGAACTTACCTGAAACAAAACAAAAACATAGTTGATTAAATTATGGTCTAAATAACTGCGACTGTTTCTGCTTTAGCAAGATAATAACTTTCACGTCAAAACAAAAATATTAATTTTTTACAACTCAGAACCAGTCAATAGATTTTCTCAAACCTCCTATCAAGGGGTTGTCCACATTATACGTCATCAAATTTTTACTTATTTTTGACCCCCTCCTCCCCCACGTCATCAACCATCATAATTCCGTAGACCCCCTCCCCCTAGTGTTGACGTCATCAAATCAAAACTACTGGCGTAAAATTTGAATAAAGTGTCCTAAACTTTTTGATAAAAAGTTCTATTTTTATGATCACGTCATCATCTTTGGACCCCCCAACGTCAATATCCGTCATCAAACTCAATACCCCCTCCCCCTCTAAGTGTGATGACGTAATACGTGGACAGCCCCCAAGTATAAACCGTATGTATTCACAACCGAGTACGTGCATATCATGAAACTCGATCAGATTTTTTAGTATGTTGCAATGTTGACGATGAATTTCGTGTTGATTTTGAGAACGTAAGTAACTGGGTCTTGAAAACTTGCATATCCAAAGTTTCCAATACATTGGAAAACTAAGAAATAGTAGAATAATAATTCTAGAAATATCTTTTGATTTCACAGTTATTAACAAAAAAAAATGACTAAGTAGACAATTAGTTATTTAAGTGCAAAATTGACATAACATTTTTTTCTATAACACATTACGTAAAATGCGTGTAAAGCATTTCAATGGTCATTTTTTTCTACTCGACTTGGCATTCTTTTTTCCTAGTCGTAAAGCATATCGGACGAGCGAGAAACGCTTGCAGTATTAATAACGGCCGAATGTTCCGTTTTGTCTTTCGTTTACTTTGCCGAGTAAAGCCAGTTCTCATGTGGTCGGAACGAGAGAGTTCGTTTGGATATGTTTGCGCGATCTGCTTTACTCTCCCACGCGGGTTCTTTCGCCTCATTTTTTCCCAACATTTCCGATACCACTCGCTCTCGGGGTGCGAGCCATTTACGCCCGAGGTTTGTCAAGGCACTTTGTGATGAACGAAACATCGAAATGAGCAAGACATTCATGTCCTTTTAGTTTCTCTCTTTATGGAATCACAAATTTCAAAAATACTCTAACATGTAAAAAATTACTTTTAATGTTAAGATTTTCTTAAGATGATTTTTCTGATTTTACTTTCTTGTTTAATTTACGAAACAGACACATTGAATGCCCTGCTGTAAAAGAAATTGTTTATCATAGTGGAAAATCGATTTAAAAGTTATGTATACAGTTTTGTCACCTCTTCTTCTACCCGTACAGCTCTGGCAAAAGAATAAGCACCGAAAAAGCTCACCCAACTCCATCGAAAGACAGTCGAGTAAAGGCTGATGCGGCGTGACGTAATATATCGCACCAAGGGTATCGCGTGTCATAAAGTCTAGGGGCTGCAGGTTGATACCGAACGAAGCTGTTTGCGGCTTGATGCAACCAAGAGGGTGAGAAGAGGGTTCTCGGGGAAAATTCATAACGCCGTAGCACGAATTTCGCCAATTTCGCCGGAAGCCGTAAAAATACGACGCAGCGATCGCTGTATTTTCTGCCTATCGTCGAGAGCGATTCACATGTGAGGAGTGTCCCACGGTCACTCCAAATTGAAATAGAACATTCGATCGTAAAACCGTCCCCACTTCTATATATCCCCCGCATCGAATGCACAAAACAAAAATATCGAGAAATAAAAAGTTAACTCCGTGGAATGATACGGAGTCAACGATTTGGCCGAATGTACGGGAATTGTCGTTTTGCCACTTTTCTACTCGTCCCATGTGCTCTTTAAATAAAAAAAAAACCAAACAAACGTTTGGCGAATCGCGCGAGCGGCAAATATCAAGAGCGGCTATTATGCCGCGTCGAGTGCATTGTAACAGGCCGCATTAGCGATAAAAAAATGTATTGAAAAATAACTTTCAGTCGGAACAATGGGAAGCTCCAATTGTAGAACCGACGGCCATAGTACAGTCGCATTATACGCGTACGCGCGCTGGTTTTATGATCTGTAAATGTGTTGGTTCTTAAATCCCTCGCTTTCGAATGTTTCAGATACATTATACTGCGCAACAAACAAAAACACAGCCCCGATTATAAAAATACTTTTCACTCGTGATGGGCGATTTTACTCTGTGAAAGCGGCCAGTCGCGAAATGTAGACTTTTTTTCGAGAAGAGTTCTTATCCGTAAAACGTTTACGTTTCACGGAGGAAATAAAGGGAGATGCGAAATGATGAATATTTGTACGGAAAAATACGTTCGATTTTTCTTGGGTATGACGAAATATAAAATAATGTCATTATCATAACCGACTAAAAACTCAGTTACATCAACAAACAAAAAAGTTGTGACGTTAACATTTTACTAAATCTCTCTCTTTCTCCTACCTAAATAGATAACATTCCAGCACCTGGATTAGAAAAAAATACAAACTAATATAAACACTTTTTGTCACCATAAAACGCTAATAATTTAACAATATCTGATAGTAAATCGCACTCAAAAACTCCATTAAAATACATAGCCGTTCGCTATAGAATATATCATTACATTACGTTCGACGTCATTCAATTAATTATTAGCTGGAACGAACGGATATTAATGAAATTCATGAACGATATGGAATTTTGAAATACGGTGCTGTTTTAGGTGTAAAGCTCACATAGGACATAAGCCGGAGCCAAACGTTGAATTCGGTAAATGTTCCGCGGACAGGTGTGAATGGAATCGTCCTGACGTTGATGGGACGCGTGGTTTTGTCAGAATGAAAACGCGGCGACTACAATGGTGATCGGAATCGGGAAGCCGATGACGTGAAAATGTGGAGGGTTAAGTAAATGCTAGTATAATAGCACATTGCATTAGCGCCAGATGTCGCATGTCTTACAATCGATGCAGAAAATGAGAAAAGTTTTCGACAAAACCACCATATTTGAGATGATACCCGAAAAGAACACTCTTAAGTTCTTCGAAGAGTTTTTTTCCTTTTAATCAAATTACTGCTTGTGTTCATTATCTGCAGTATTATTGAACAAACTCCGGATTAAGAGACTGTAGCCTTTCATCTACATGCGAAACGAGCTTCTCAACTACATTTGTATGCTGCGACACAGCTTTTGAACTACTCTGCAACCTTATTCCTCATTACACGTGTCACAAGGTATAGCTTGGAACTTGGAACGCCCGTCAGTTTTGTCCTGATTTTCGTTTACATTCGCGTTACCGTCTGTTGAAGGGTGAAGATAGCACGACGATTTCTGGGGACAATTAAAATGCTCTAAAAGCCCGACTTCACTCTCCCAAACACGCCACGCTCTCCTTTGTCCAGCCACACGGCCCCAAACAAATTAAAACGTCCGTTTCACTTGTTCCAATGGTTCCGGATTAGTTTTCACGTAACATTCTCTTTCCACCGCGACTAAAAAGACGCCCCAGACATTGCCAAGTCGAAAACATTCATTACGTTCTCGTAGAATCTGGTAACGAAGATTGTCACGATATCATTTTCATACGTTTCTGAATTCGTTATTTTGAAAATCGTTTCCTCCCTTTCATTTTCTGGAAGTTAATTTCCAAGTTCGTTTTCGTTTATTGTTCAACGTTTGGAGCATCAGAAACGTCAGAATCACTAATATGAAAAATGCTGATTCCAAGTTTTCTTCAAGATTGGACCTTTATCAAACAAGAAATCATGATGCTATGAAAAACTATAAGATCACGAAGAATTACTCGATACCTGATCACAGGTTCAGTCAGAATTTCACATACTTTTCATCATCGCCCGAGTCTCACTCAAAATCATGCAAATTGAAGTAGAATCGACAACAATGATTTCTTTCTGTTCGAAAGTAAATCGCTCCTCGTGTAACACTCTCTATTCAAAACAGGCTGTAATTTAGAATTAGGGACTTTACACCACTTACTCCTCCTGTAAAATCAGATAGCTATTATAGTCGTAAACTTTCTATTTTATTCGTGATCCGAGTGTGTTTGACGTGGATCAGTGCGTTTTGAGAGCGAGCGTTTCACGGTTAAATGAAAGTAACAGGATTTGGGAATTCCCGTAAGAGGACGTATTGTTTTGCCAACATTGCGAGAGATGATACGGTGTCATTTGTAAAACCGATCTCTCGAGTATCAACAGTGATATAATTACGCGTCCGGTATGTTGGCTCTGCAAACACGAGCGAGTATTTCATACAGTTTTTGATTAAAATTACTTGGCGTCGGAAAAAAGTCGGCAAATACAAACAATGAAATTATTTTGAAAAATACACGCAATCTTCTCGTCCTGAACAATCATATTCAGAGAGAAACATAAAACTAAGGTAATCCACCGAACCGCAAATTAATTATTCATAAAAAACAAACGCTCTTCAATGTTTCGTCATTTATGAAAATGTCAAAGAAAAAGAGCGATTGAATTCAAAGCACAGTTATAAATGCTAATTTACTGAAACAATGAAAATGGGGTTGCAAATTATTTTTCAAAAAAAAAAGATAGTTAATTCAAAGGAAAGGTTAATTTCTACTGGTACATTTATATCATTTTCACAACTCCACATTTTACGAATTTAACAACTGTACAATTTGCCGAATCCTTTTGAATCATATATATATCCACGGAACTGTATTTGGTTCGTCAAACACCCACGAATCCCGTTTTTCACACCATCCAAACACGCTCGTTCCGAGGATTAAATAATTTCAATGGCGTTTGGAATGTACATGTGCCAACGTTATCTAAATAATACCGAAATTCCATTGAGCTCTTGTCACGCGAGAATGTCTTTGTTTCTTCACTGCGAACTTCTGGTCGAATAATGCCAGTACCGACGTATAATACAAGTGGAAACTATCCAGTTACTAACTAGCAACAACCTTAGAGTTTTATGACGAATGGAGCTATCGTCGCAAAACTAATTAAGTCACCGAACTGCGTTTAACGTGGTGTGAAATTCTATAGGACAGCACGAGAAACGCAGAAACGTGTATCAACATAAAGACTTGGGAAAAATTGCGAAAAGAAACATTGTTACGTCCGAGGTTATTAATTATGAAGTACGCACGGAACGCAAGAAAATCCTAATTAATTTCAACATCAAGTGACGATCGTAGAACGATGAATATTAAGAGTAGTAGTAAGGTAAAGAACAGTGGTGAGAATCAGCAGTGATTTTTAAACGAAGACTACTGTTGTCCTTTATCCAGGTACTCAAAGGTGCTCCTTTAAAGCGGAAAAGAGAAGCATAAATACTAATTACCAACAAATGATAGATGCATTGTTTCGCTAAGAATGATATTGAGAACGACGCTTAATTAGATTCTCTGTTTAAGGGAGAATGCTCTTGCAATTATCGCCTGTTCAATTAATAAAAATTTTTTCCTGAGTATTTCTTTCCGAGAAATTCCATTCCGTAGGAACTGGATTACGAAAAAGAATATATCATACATTTACATGACAAATCACTTGTTATCCTTAAAGAGATTCGAAATTAGGAACCTACTTCTCATAAAATGTATAATTGCCCGAGGAGAAATCTAACATTCAGTTTTGACTTTTTTCAACATCAACGTTCTTAATTGAAGGGTAAAAAATCCCAAACCATTGATTCTGACTTTTGTAACTTTAATGGTTGAATCGATCAACAATGCAATGTTTTTTCAAAGTATCCAATAAATAGGCAATTTTAGAGATGTACTACAGAGAAGAAAAGACAAAATTTTCATGTTAAACATATAATACGAATAAAAAAAAGAATGCAATTGTAGTTACTCAGCATACAGTATAAAATTGAGCAGTTGCATAATCCTTATTCGCATTTTCTAGAAATATATATTTTTTGTGAGCTGAAAAAATATTGAGTTTCTCAAAATTTAAATTTTTCAAATTTAGGTAAAAAGTTTTTGAACGATTTTCATGTTTCAAATCGATGGGTCCTGCCAGAAGAACGTATAACTCGCGGCACCTGAACATTCGAACGTACCGTTTATCGCTCCTGAACATTTTGGCCTACAATTGACAGAGGAGGTTAAACATTCCAGCGTAACTCCATTTTTGGACTTTTTCCGAAAAAGTCATTATTTGTTTCTTCAAACCTTCAAGAATGTTCCACAAAAAATTTGAAAACCAATTTTTAATTTTTACCCTCTAAAATTGAAAAAAAAATTAGGACGTCTTTGAACTCGAAGCAACTCGAAGTAACGATTGTTAGGGAAGTTTTTGAAAGGCTTTTTTACTGTTTTACATATAGAAAATGTTATTTTATAATGACTATCCCGAATTCTAAGTTCCGTTATTAAATATATTTAATTTTTTCTAATTTTCCGCAGTAGGAACATTAAATGTTTAAAAAATTTCGGAATGAAAGGAACAAGACATTACTCAATGGAAGGAAGATTAGATAAGATATAATCTATCAAATAATTTTATCATAATCAATGAACAATATTTTTATATTCAAATATATATAAAGTAAACTACAAAAGTAATAATACTATTTTTTTTAGCTTTTTGAAGTATTCAATTTACGTGATCTAATACTATAAGTAAAAAAAAAACAACAAAATTTGATTTTGAGACTAACTTACACCTTCTTTATCTATCAACCTTTATTAATTGTTTGTGTTTATGTTTACATCACAATTATTATATTTTTATAATTATATTATTAAATTAAATATTAAATGTAATATTTCTTTTTTGCAACAATAATTAGTTGAAGTTTATTATTTAAATAGATGAATTTTAATATTATGACGCAAAATAAGCAAAACACAACTTTCGAAACCATGAAAAGCATATGCGTCTTGGAAAAATTTTTTTTGCAATAATAATTAGTTGAATTTTATTATTCAAAGAAACAAATTTCACAAATTTCATTATTCTGATGAAAAATATGGAAATGACGGCTTTTAAAACTATGAAAAGCATATGCGTCTTAAAAAAAAATTTTTTTTCAACAATAATTAGTTACATTTTATTATTCAAACAAAAGAAATTTATTACAGTATAATTATCAATATTATTGATGCAAAATATGCGGAAAATGGCTTAAAAAACCACAAAAGACATGCTTTTTACAAAAAAATATTTTCGCAACAGTAACTTACATGTAATTGTTTAAACAGATGAATTTTATTTATTGCAATATGTAAAACATGCCATTGATGACTCCGGGAACGAATCTTGAGAACAATCATCATTTTATTCTTTCAAGACTAACTTCATTGAAAAAAATTTCCAACGACACTAATATAATAATTATTTAAACAATTATTTCATAAGTGATAACTCTGAAAATTATCAAAAACAGTAAAGTATCAGGACAGAAGGGTAGATACTTAAAAATATTTACGTCAAAAATATTTTTTGAGGGAATGAATCAATTTTTCTTAATTAAGTTTACAGCTTTCATATTTTTAAGTAATAAAAAGTTATTATGAAGAATATTCATTGTAGTATACAATTATTTATTTGAATTCCTCTTCATTATCATCATTTTTCAATCCTAGTGCAAGAAAAATTAT
>JAPYZL010085980.1:0-13555 GCA_030522825.1 Platygaster orseoliae
CATATATGGAACAAATTTCAAGTCTCCAGTGATTACCGTTCTGACGGTAATGCAAATTGAACATTTCGTGAACTGCGCATTTTGCCCCAGTCTCCCCTACCGATTATAAAAATAAATATCATCATTAAATATTATAAAAATAAACAAATATATAATTATCATTATTGAATGATCAATTGATCATTTAATATTATAAGTGAATATTATATTATGTTAATTTTAAATAGAAATAGAATAAATCATAATAAAGTATCTGTATGAAATAATATAATAATTCAAATTTTTAAGAAAAAACGTTTGATAACAACAAAGGGAATTATTGTTTTTCCCTTCATTTTATATTGTATCATTCCTGAATCGAAAAAACTGTCAAATACCTTAATATTATTGTTAAAAACTCCCAAACTAAAAGTTCCAGAATTTTTTACAAAAATATAAAATTAGTAAATATATACCAGACAATGTATGTTTCCAATTTGAACAAAAATTCATCCTTTAATCTTCACAGGTATACAAAATTTTTTTCCTGTCTTTCATCCCAAAACTGTCCGAAAAAGCGTAAAAAGGAACGACAACCAAAACAAGTAAAAAAACAAAGTTCAAGACAATGAGCCGGGAAGGGCCAATTCCTCCATGAATAGCAATTAACGATTGACCGTTAATTATAATGAAAGGGAACGAAAAGCGAAGGCGTTTTACGAACTTCAGCACGCGAAGGGATCGAGAGTCCACGATAAGGATCACCTAAACGAGTCTTATGGTGTCGCTGATACCAATTAAACGCGTCGCGAACACCATTTACTCCACAACCAATAATTCCCATGAATACCAATCAATGCTTGGAAAAAGACGCTCGAAATTTCACGCAGGAATCCTCACGAAAAAGCAATCGTTAAACTCAACCCCCGTGCTTGATTCTCAAAATCCTGAAAATCTTTTCTTCGATTACGAGAAAGGACTCGTAAAACCTTTAAGACTTAGGCGGAGTTCGAAATTCGAAATCAGCAATGAAAATGGTAATTAAGCTCGATGTAATTCGGATCGAGTTCCATGTCGCAAAAACTCATTTACATTTTTCATTAGGGCTGTCGTGATAAATTTCAAGATGTTTTTTCAACTTGTAGATCGTAAAGTCATCAGTCGCGGACAATGAAAGTTGACGCATTTAGGTCGGACTTTAATTACGTTAGCTCTTAGTTTTACATGGTAATGTAATAAATTTTTGAATGAATATTTGATTTTGACGTTGGTCTTTTCACGGATATCATATTTTCGAAGGGCACTTGGGGAACGAATGTTTTTTGTCGGTTTTGTTGAAACCGAAAGATTTGTCATAATTTATGAAATTCGAGTAGCATTGTATGAATCATTTCACTTTTTATACCTACTGTTATGATTTTTAAATTATGACAAAAATTTATTATTTTCCTATCAACTGTTAAAAGTTTTTTTCAATTTCATACACTTTCTATTTAAAATGTATTAAAATGTACTGGATATTTCATAAGCCAGATATTTGAAACGTACGTTAGGTAAACATGTTTGAAAAATGTATAATGTAGAAACATCTAATTGAGTTTAAGCACTTTCCATAATTGATGTATTGAAATGTACCTGAAATTTTATAAACTACATATTTGAAACATGAATAAATCTATTGAATTAATCTTACACAAGTGAAAATGTTACAATCTGACCCAACTGAAAAAAATTTTCACAATATTACCCAAGTGCAAAAATGAGTCACAATCTGACCAAGTGCAAACGACACTTTTTAGATATTTTAGACACTTACTAGACACACTTTTAGATATTCAGACACTATTAAGGCACAGCTTAGACATGTTTAGACACTATACAGACAATTTTAGACATTGTTTAGACTTTTAAGACACTTTTAGACAGTTTGGAGACTGTTTAGATATTTATAGACACTTTTAGACGACTTTAGAGATTTTAGACACTACATATACATTTTCAGACTTTGAAGACACTTACTAGACACACTTTTAGACATTCAGACACTATTAAACCACTGTTTAGACATTTTTAGACACTATACAGACAATTTTAGACATTATTTAGACTTTTAAGACACTTTCAGACAATTTTGGAGACTGTTTAGATATTTCTAAACACTATTTAGACAATTTTAGACACTATATAGACATTTTCAGACTTTTGAGACACTTACGAGACACACTTTTAGACATTTAGATGCTATACATAGAATTTGAGACATTATTTAGACTTTGAAGACACTTTCAGACAATGTTAGACACTCTTTAGATATTTCTAGACACTTTTTAGACAATTTTAGACATTTTAGACACTATATAGACATTTGCGGACTTTTGAGACACTATTTATACAATTTAAGATGATTCAGACATTTATAGACATTATTGAAGCAATTTTAGACACTTTTTAGACATATTTAGACACTTGTAGCCGAATGAAACACATCTATTAAATGTATATTACCTCGAGACACCTACTTGATATTTATGCATTTTTCACACATAGCATTTAATATTTGTCTTAGATTTCATGCAAACAGTATCTAAAAACAAATTCTGTCTGTTACATGCGTGAAATGAATGTAAAAGCAAATTTAATTCAAATATCTGTATATGATTCTAATACATCAATGTATTGAATTCAATTAAGATTTATAAATTTAATTGATGTCACAGGTTTTACGTAAATATGTATTGATTTTATGTAGGGGAGACCGGGGCTAGTTGGCGGATTGCGTTTTTCTAAAAATCTATTTGACATGTGCTGCCACTTCTCTGAATATATCAAAAGTAATGTGAAACGCATCATCTGATGTGCTTTCAGAAGATGGAAAATTGTTTTGTGTATGTTATCGGTGTTTCTGGTTTCTCGTTTGTGTTGAGTAAATTGTACTACTTACAAACTATTTGTGATAAATAGGTTTGATTCGATCGGTGGATTTGGCTCATTTTTATTTTTTTACAGTTTGTAGATTATATTTAAAGATTCTGCATTGGTTGTCCATATTACCTCAAAAGTTTGTTTATTAAGTTGATATTTATGCGAATAACCAGATTGGGGCTAGTTGGCGGATGATTTTTTATTGGAAATTGTATTTAATTTCAAGTGTATATCGATTTTTCACGATTGTAAATTACTTCCAATATCAGTTGTGACGTTTCGTTAAATTTCCGCTTTTTTTTGATAATTATTTTAGAGTTCTGTAATAGGCGAGGATAGAACCGGATATTTGTATCTACCGGCAAAAACATCGTGAAGTATGTAAGAAAATTAAATACATACATATATATATACATATTATAAATAATAAAGTGAAAAGTACTTCATAGATGGACATTAAAATGTTTTTGAAATATCTTATTAAAGTTACATGCAGCAATTGATTGTTTATCAATGTTTCAATCAAGAACCACCAACTTGCCCCGAGATCGGGGCAGGTTGGCGGATTTTTCTCATCATCTTAAGTTTCATGTAAAATTTACAATAAATAAATAAATGCTAAGGAAAAATTCTTAAATGTAGCCAAGGGTGTACTCTTTCATATGTTGTATTGCAAACGTTTCAAACAATAACTATTCAAGCGCAAAAAATTCCAAAACAAAAACCCCGCCAACCAGTCCTGGTCTACCCTACAATTTCAAACACATATGGTGTATAAAATTTAAGAAACCCGTATATTTAAGTTATATAAGCGTATATATATATATATATATATATATATATATATATATATATATATATATATATATATTGTACCTGACCCAAATGCAAACAGCTATTTGTTTATCTAGGTGCTAAAGTAAGCCGTTTTTACGCTGAGTGAATAGGCGCTTTAGCGCCGTGATGAACACATAGTTTTTTAGAGCTTCAGCGCTCACAAAGTGAAATTTTTGGATTGGTGCGCATGGACTAAATGACGCGCTTTAGACTGTTGAGATATAAAAAGATACTTTTTAGACATTTTAGACACTTACTAGACACACTTTTAGACACTATTCAGACAACTTTAGACACTTGGACAATTGAGACTTTATTTAAACATTTAAGACACTTTCACACAATTTTAGACACTCCTGAGATATTTCTAGACACTGTTTAGACATTCTTAGACAATACTCAGACAATGGTAGACTTATTTCGGAAATTTTATACACTTTGTAGACATATTTAGACAGTTTTAGACTCTTTGACATAAATAAGACACATTTATTGAATGTGTATTACTTTCAGACACCTACTTGATTTATATACATTTTTCACACATACCATTTAAAATCTGTATTAGATTTCATGCAACCAATATCTTAAAAATATTCAGTCTCAGTTACATGCATAACAAGAATGTAAAAGTAAAATGAATTCAAATATTTTTGTATGATTCTAATACATCAATGTATTAAATTCAATTCACGATCATGAATTAAATTGATGTCACAGGTTAAATCTAAATATGTTTTTATTTCATGTAAAATTTCAAACACACGTGACGTTTGAAATTTGAGACACCCGTGTATTAAAGTTATATAAGCGTAAATATATTTTGTATGCTTTTAATGCGTTATTAATACAGGGTATGTGTAATGGGCGTTATACAGTTTTTCTTTAATTTAGGACAAAAATTTTTAACAGTTTACTGATCTTCTTTATGTGACTGCATGAAGAGAAGAAATGTTTAGGAGCTGATTGCATTTTTAGAATACAACTTTTAACTATAACAGTTTACTGCTTTTGATGGACAATTAATAGGCGTTTACTGTATTTCGAAAAACCCAACGAAAAATGAACTGTATTAAAAGGACGTTAATCGAGAATTTACTGTCGATTGCATTAAAAAATCTACATGGGAAACTGGTTGTAAAAAAAATTTTTTTTTTTTTAGAGTTGATTATATTTTCAGAACATACATTATAACCTTCAAAAATTTTTTTGACAACTTTAATAGTTGATTTTATGATATAAACAAATTGTATTAAGATATTTGCAGTTTTGATGATTCAAACAGTTCAAATTTTTGATGTTATATATTTTTTGTTTTTTAATTTCCAAAATTGATTTCGAAGTTCGATATTTTTGGCATTTTCTATGTTTTCTAAAAGCTTCTATGATTTGAAAAATTAAAACGTTTTTTTTTAGTTTCGAGTTTTATTATAGTTCATGTTAGTTTGAAGACTTATACGGATTCTGAAGTTTTAAAATATTTAAAATGCATTTTTAAATATTTATGATAATTCAAACAGTTTTTTCATATTGCAGTTAGATTACTATCTCATATTTTAAAGTATTCGAATTGGACTAAAAATCACTAGCAAATAGTCACATTCCACTTTTTAAATTATTCCCCAAATTTCGACAAAAGCAAATTGTAAATATTAATTTGTTAAATTAGTAGATATTTTTATTGTAAATTAGTCAATTTCAGCTAATTCGTTAGTTAGAATTTTCACTAGTCAATTTTGATTGATTTTTTTATTCACATTTTTGCTGTCAAATAATCAATCTCAACAGATTCACGTGTGTAAGTATTGACTAAAAATAGTCAAAATTTGTTGAAAATGGTTAAAATTAACCAAAAAAATAGTAAAGAAATTGACTTGACGAGAAAAGTTATGTAGTCAGTTCCTTAAAAATGACTATAAGTCACTTCTAGATTAATGTTGATTAATCCAAACTAAAAGAGCAGTTCTTTAATTTTTTTAACGTATACATATGATAGTTTTTATGTTTGAAGAGTTTTTACAATTTTGCCGTTTATGAAAAATTGTTTCAAAACTAAATTGTACTAAATTCATTTTATTTATTTACAAATATAAATCTCGTTACAAAAACAATTTTCGATGAATATAAGCATAAACTTGACTTTCATTTTTTAAGTGTATTTTCAAGGTCATTAGACCCCCGTAAAAAAAATACTTTTTGTTATCACTTAAGCAATTCAAAATCTACAAACATTTCTTTCCATCTAATTATCCACATTTTTCAAAACGTCGACACAAAATTTATCCTACTCGCCCAAAAAGGTCGAAATCAAATATTGACAAATCCCCATTCCAAAAAAAACTCTCGTTCACTGTATTCTCAAGAAACGCGATATGCCAGCTCCACGCGAATAAAATTAATTCTCCACACAATTTCAATCTCCCCTCAATTAAAAAAAGTTCACTAAAACACAGCTCATGTTACTGGATTAGAAACAAACTCGTTTCCACATCTACTCGATTTCTCGCCAATGATGAATTAACAGACCTTATGAATCCGTCGAAAAAAGTTTTCGTAAAATTAAAAGTCGATTGCTTTTACACCACTTTGGATTATCCGACTTTCGTGATTCAGCTTTAACTTTCGACAGATAAAATTGCTCTAGAAGCTTTGCGAGAATCGGCACTTTCCGAAAAAAAAACTTTTCAATGAAATGAAGTTGGAAAGTTATGCTTTTTTCTTCGAGTCATATTTTATCAGAACAATTATTGAATAATTTTTTAATAATGAAAAATTATCAGTTTTTCATTTTACCAGAACTGAAAAAACTTTTGTAGTGAATAATGTACAAAGCTAATTTCGTTCCTTTTCGTGTCTGTAAAAAACGACGAGTTTGCACGCCTTCGTTGCTCGAGGCTATAAATTTTTTGTCTCGAGACAAAACAAACATATAATTAATTACTCGTCGCTGTAATTTGACGACAACAGATTTTTCACAGGATCGAAAAATTGATTGTTGTGGTGACGGTAATGTAATCGTGGAACCCCGAAGAACGTGGGAGATAAAATCTCTGCTCATTCACCAAAGGACGACGATATCTTGGATCTCGCTTCAGGTTATTCGAAAGTAAGTCTCTCGCCTCGATTCTTCTGGTAAAAAAACCCAGGAAAAAAATAGAGGGACAATTTTTCGCATCAATTATATTTTACGATTGGTCGCACAAGGAAATGCTTTTCTGCGACGCTTCGGTACGCATTACTCGAGGCAAAAGTGATGAGATTGATGGTTTTGGAGGTAAGGGAAGTGGACAAGAGAGTAGGAAAAAAAATTTTTGGGAGGAGTTTTTTTTAAATCTGTCTTGATATTGTTATCTTAAAAATCTATGAAAATATTGAAAGTTTTTGAAGTGAATCATATTGTCACTGGGTGTGAAATAATCTATTGTATAACATAATTATGATAATAACACGAACAACAACAACAACAACAACAACAACAACAATATAATTAATCTATTGTCTAACGTCGACAACAAATTAATAACGACTAACAATAAATTTACTGGGAAAATCGAAAAATTGAAAAATACTGAAAGTATTAGAAAAAGACAAGATTAAAACCGCAGAGACTTTAAAATCACAAAAATCGAGTTCTATTATATTAAATGCGTATAGGAAAAATGTTCGACTCTGGACTAAAAAATTAATAAAAAATATAAAACTCCGGAATTCGTAAAACTGAACAATCTTCTTACCAAAACTAGATCGTCAAAGATGAAAATTATTAAATCTTCAAAGAAACAAATTATTATGTATTTCAAAAATTGTGTAAATTTACGTAATTTAATTATTCATAGTATGTTTAAGCTGTTTTAGATATTTTTATAGATTTTTTGGAAATATATGATTAATTTTACAGATTTCTAGAATTCAATGCAAAAGTATTGAAATTTACAAACAATTCTTAGTTTTGAGTATTTTTATACTTTAATAATTTATTTCCAGATTGATACATATTTTGTTAGTTATTGATGCTCTAAAATTATTTATTATAACAAAAATATAAAAATAAGGTTAATAATATAAAATATATCCATATGTCGAATACAGAACTCATGAATTCGTAAAAGTGAAAAATCTTCTTACTAAAACCAGATCGTCACAGATGAAAATCATTAAATCTTCAAGAAAACAAATTTTCTAAGTATTCTAAAAATTTTATGAATTTACCCAATTTAATTATTCATAGAATTTTGTCATATTTTTGGTTATTTTTATAGATTTTTCGGAAATGTATGATTAACTTTACGGATTTCTAGAATCCAATGAAAAAGTATTGAAATTTACAACAACTTTAGGTTCTTAGTATTTTAATACGTCAATAATTGTTTTTCAGATTGATACATATTTTTATAGTAATCGATGCTCTAGATTTATTAAATAATAATAAAAAAAGAAAATTTTTAAAAAATGTAAAATGTATTTTAATGTAGAATATATAAATATTAATATACATGTATAATTTCTGTATTTTAATTGAAAATAAAATAATTTCAATAAATTTCCAGTATTTTCGAAGAAATCTGGAAAATTTCGTGCCACGTAGATTTTGCTTATCTCATAATTTTTTTATATTGTCGTACTTTTTGGAATGTTTACAAAATTTTGTATCGTCTAAAAGTACTCCTAAAGAACTTTTACTATTTTTTTAGATTTTGATACACCTTTTTTTTATTTGAATTTCTTTAATATCTTTTATAATTATATAGTAATAATAAAAAAAATAAAAATAGGAAAATAGTGTAAAATATAATAATATGTAGTGTATAAATATAAATATACATATATAATTTCTGTACATCAATTGAAAAATAGAAAAATTTAATTAAATGCCCAGTTTTTTCAAAGAAATCTCGAAAAATAAGATCTACGTAGATTTTGAATATCTCATAAGTTTTTTATATTTTCGTACTATGTGAAGTGTTTAAAAAATTTTCTATCGTCTAAAAGTATTTTTATAAGTTTCTACTATTTCTATAGATTTTGGTATGCCTTTTTTTAAATTTAGTTTATATTATTAATAATTATATAATAATAATATACTAGAAAAATAAGAAAAATAGTGTAAAATATATTTATATGTGGAATATAAATTAACAAACATGTATAAGTTCTATACATTAATTGAAAAATTGAATAATTTTTAATAATTTCCAGTATTTTCACAGAAGTTTGGAAAAATTAAATCTACGTAGATTTTGAATATCTCATAAATTTTTCATATTTTTGTACTTTGTGAAGTGTTTGAAAAAGTTTTCTATTGTATCAAAGTATTCTTATAAATCTCCTATATTTCTATAAATTTTTGGAAACCATTTTTTTAATTTGATGATGTAAAATTTCAACTTTGATAGATTTTTTAGAAACAGAAACAGTTTTTTCGTAGAATTGAAATGCCTTAAGTATTTCTTTAGTTTGATTATGTTTCAACATACTTTTTGAAATTTTCACGAACTTCCGTCTAAATTTCTATAATTTAAAGATACAGAGTTGAAAATTTCTTAGATTTTTCACATTTTCTTAAATTTTTTTCTTTTTTTTTTTTTTTTTTTTTTTTTTTTTTTTTTTTTTTTTTTTTTTTTTTTTTTTTTTTTTTTTTTTTTTTTTTTTTTTTAATCTTTTTTATTTTTTTTTTTTTATTAATTTTATTTTTTATTTAAACTCTATTTAAATTTGAGAACTAACAAAAAAACATTCATTACATCCTTTAGAATTCAGTAACTATATTTTTCATCATTTTCACCTATTTTCATTTTTTTTTTCATCTTTATTGTTATTAATTACTTTACTCTTAAAAATCATTACTATTTTACTTATTTAAACATCGATCCATTTAAATACATGATTAATACAAAAACAACGATCAATCGGAGCCAAAAATAACGATTATGGAAAAATAATTAATATCACCAATTTTCTTCAAGCTTTCGGTCATATTTAATTGACCATCTTTAGGAAAAATACAGTAATCTTCAAATTCAATTTAAAAATATGTATGTGTGTAAAAATGAAATAAAATGTCAAATAAATATTACCGAAAGATTGGATAAAATTTGGTGATATTAATTATTTTTCCCCAATTGTTATTTTTGTCTCTGATTCGCCATTTTTTTTAAATTAATCATTTCTAATTTGTTATTGTCCGTAATTTCACTGATTTTTAAGTTCAATATTCCTTCTTTTTCCATTTTTTCACGAAAAAATATTTAATTTTACCCTTATTTATATAATTATCATCTAAATAAATGCATGTCTTGATTTTGTTGCATCTTAAAACAAAATTCATTTTTCATTGTCTACACTCCTTGGCACGTGCAGCAAAGAACACTACGTTTATTAATTTTTCGCGGCAAAGAAGAGGCACGAAGGGCATGTAAAGGAGAGGGGGGGGGGGGATTTAGGAGGGTAGGAAAAATCGCAACAGAACAGAAACACGCAAAATTGAAAAGAGAAACCGTGGGAAATGATTATGTTTCCGGAATCGAGGCTCGGTTTCGCGTTCTCGCACGTCACACTCGATATATGTTCCCGCGTGTCCCGCAGTACCAAACTTACCCTGACACGGCGTTTTATTTCAGGCACGTAGACCCCGTAAGAACGTCGGAGGAATTTTCTCGCTCTAATCGCGATCCGTGTGAACTACTTTTCCACGCAAAAGCAGCCCCGGGATCGATGGACGCGGACCTAATCTAATCAAGCCCTGAAACGCTTAAAGAGTTGCTTTTTATTCGCGCCCGCAACTTTAGTGATGAATGAACAATTCCGCGGCGGGTGAAATGTTAATGGGGCTTAATTTTAAAAAATTGCCACCCCGTTCGTTTCGCCTTTATTGTTCGTTGTTACTCTTCGTTGGGTGATAAATGGAGTTGCGAGTTATCTGTTTTCGTTATGGAGCCGGGGTTTTTCGTGTAACGCTTTTTCCATCTCTTTTAAGATCCCGCTTAGTCGAGAATATTCATGTCACGCTGTGAAGAATGGATTCAAATTATTCGCGCGTATTGCAAGGGAACTTTGGCAGGAGTTGAAGGGAGAATTGAAAATCGTTTTTTACGCTTTGCTTTTTGGAAATCGATTTTTATGGAATTTTTGGTGATCGTCATGATTGGTTTGCACTGATTTTATGAATGATTTTTTTAACTGATTTGATAAATATAGTGGTCGTTATTCAACCGGATTTTATAATTTTCTTGTTTTCGAATATCATTAGTAAAATCAATGCTGTTGAGAAAAATAGTAGAATCATCAGTGATCAAAATAATTGCATTGACTGCAAATCTTAACTGATAGACGAATTTTGTACTTTGGCAATTTTAATTTAAAAACCCTAACCCAGAGTATTTAATAGAAAAATACGGTCAAAAAAATAAAAAATTAAACATTGAAATATTGAAAAAATTAAGAATAATCAATTATCTCAGTTTAGATAAATATAATGAATAAAAAAAAAAAAAACTTGAAAACGAATTGTCGAAACTCAACTAAGATAATCATACGGAAAATACCGCTACTGCGTTCCAACTTTTCTTCAGCCCTCAATTCTCGCCAGTCTCGCGATTGGTATCGCATATTGCTGCCACTGCTGCCACATTTCAAAAACGTAATAACATATACATACATCAATATCAACTGATATCAAAGAAATGAACCAAAGTTGGCGACCCGTGCAAGAGAGACGACACACGCGCGTCTCTGTCGGTGTCGCGCATCATTTGTCTTTAGTATTTAGTCATTTGTCAAAGATATCCCCCCCCCCCGCCCGTGATCGCATGCATTCGAGTGCATGAGTGCCGAGAGAGAAAAGTGTTGTTGTGTCTCTATCCTACAGAACCTTCTGGGGCCTCAGCGCGTACCAGGCTTTTGTCCCGTCCTTGTCTCGAGTCGCTTCGAGCGCGTGTGTTCTTAGACAAAGGCACAACAACACACCAGGGGGGGGGGGGGAGAGTTTTGGTTGGGTTCGAGAGAACCCTCGTGTGCCATTTTTAACCTTTACCATCATAAGTGACATTACATTATATGCAAACCCCTAACCTATGCCATTAGAGTATGTCTGCCTTTATAAGGCTTCTCTGCTGGTACAAGGGCTGGGGCTCAACACGACTTCCGAAGTATTACAACAGGCTGATTCGACAGTACTATAAGTTTAGTGCGGTATATATACTACACATGGGTTTTTTTGGTTCATGCGAGAGAGAAGTGCTCAATTTGAACTATCAGCTATCAGGCGACTCATGGAATACCGAACTGCACGGTAAAAATTGAAAAACTACAAAAATTTCTGTAATTATTAGGTTTTTTCCCGTTAAGTTATGTTAGACATAACCGTAAAATTGACTGAATTTCCACTATGTTCCAGCTTTCTAGTGAACTGCACGGTAATTTTTAACGGAAATTTCTTTCCGTGTACATATAAGATTCAAGTCTACTAGGGTTAACATACACATTAAGAATACAAAGTACATACATACATCTTGTATGAAATAATTTACAATACATTTTTTTAACCAATATTTCAAACAAAAAAATTTTACATGAACAAAGTCAAAACCACACTGAGCAACCAAAAAACCGTGGAAATGACATATATTTTGCAGAAAGGGAGTATTGCGATGATTCGTTCAGATGAATTATTAAAATTGATAAATTTAACGAAATCTTTGTCAAACACTCGTCCAGCAATTCAAAAAACTATAATCAGCATGCATATATTACAGAAACATAATATAGCGATAATATGTTTAAAAGAATTGTTGCAACAAATTAAATTCCCAAAATACTGTTAATTTGTTGCTCATAAAACTGAAAAACAAGAACAATTAGGAGAATTTCGTAAAAACAAAATTTTTTGGAGAAATACTCTGGTGATCTAAGTATTTGGTGCACTTAACTTGCACTGTTTTTGCACCGCTACGGGCGTAAAATTGGTGCGAGACAGAAGCATGTTTTCAAAACCTTAGCGCGCATTAGACAAAATGCAAAAGATTTTTCTGAAGTTTTATGGTCTAATTAATATCACCCTTACGCATGCATTTTCAAGTGCAAATCCTATCAAAGGGGTCGGACCACTCCGTGGTTCATTTTTGGTCGGATTTCGGTCTGATCGTATTTTCGTGTTCTATGGTCTGTGAATAACTTTCTTGAAAATAACCTTGAAAGTTTATTAAGGTTACACAATCATAATAAATGGCACTGTTTTTCACCATTTTAATATTATTTTTTCTTAATAATCCAAGATTTTTATCTTCGAGATTCTTACATTACCTGCATTCATAATAAAACTGATATGAATATCTACATTAAAAAAAACTCATTTTTATGACGCAAATAATCACTGGCGATATTGAAAAAACTGGAAACTGCTATCGAAGACTATGAAAATTACAACCAAACTTATCAGGACGTCAAGAAAACTTGCGAAGTTTGGATATCCGAGTATATATAAGAAAATACTTAATTACGATACAACTTTTTCAACATGAAATTCTTACGTTGTAAGACAGATTTGCGAAATCTGAACTTCAATAAGAATTCTTATCCTGTGAAAAAATTGTGCAAATATTTTACTTCATTTCAAATTTGTAACTTAAAATTCGGTTGCAACTTTAAAATTGACATTTCAATTGAAGCTTGTGGAAAAATAACTAAATGAATGCGAGTAAATATTGCTTTCAAGTTTTCGAGCGGAAGGGCTCATCCTTATCCAACCAGAACTCAACGATTGCCCGCTACTCAATCAAATTCAACATCATTTCAAATAATAATGGGAGAAATTGAAACCATA
>JAPYZL010086078.1:0-36714 GCA_030522825.1 Platygaster orseoliae
TATGGAACGCAGGAACGAAATCCTCTTTTTGGAGTACTCGGAAATCAGCGGGAGTTATCAATAAAACCCTAGGGAAATATTAATAAATCCCGGATCACAAGGAAGAAAGTTGCCTGATCCGTGATTTGTGAATGTTTCCTAGGGTTTTTGTTGATAATTTCTGCTGACTTCCTAGTACCCCAAAAAGAGGCTTTTGTTCCCGCATTCCATAGAAATAAAGTGACCTTTTTTACGGATGCATGGGAAAAATAGAATTTTATAAGCTAGATCTTACACGAATTTTGATAATGTTTTTCTAAAAATCAACATCACTAGAGGTTTGCATTATTATTCAGAACAAACAACAAAATTGAACTATCAACTACTAACTTGAAAATCATACAGTTTATTCAGATATTGTTCTTCTTTGTATATGACTTTTTATTCTCTAAAACCAAATGTGTTTGAAAAATTCTTTCAATTTACATGTTTTATCTCATTACGTTAGTTGATATTTTTTCTAACTATTTCTAACTGGATTCAATGGTTACATAACCTTGAAATTTCGATATTTTCACTGAAGTTATCAAATCATTAGATAATAGTCATCACTTACAATGACATGAATAAAAAACTATGTCTTAATCAGAATGCTTATGAAACCTTACTGTTATCTCTGAAAATACCAGTCATCGTAAAAATTAAAGATATGCACCATTTGTTATTAGAGTTTTTTATTATCATTATTTACGTTCCAGTCGAATAGCTCTTATATACAGGGTGTACGAAAATTCCTATACTGAAAAGAAATCCAATATTCCTTTTTGAATTTCAAGTCGAAAAGTCCTTTGCTACTTTTCGAAAATTTAAAAATCAAAAAATCTATTCGAGTTGGAAGTTTCAACCAATCAGATTTCTCAGATTTCAAACTTGAATATCTTTTTTGATTTTGAGTTTTGTAAAAAGTGGCAAAGGACTTTTTGACTTGAAATTCAAAGAGAATTATTGGATTTTTTTTGGGACGGGGATTTCGATACACCTTGTATATAAGAATTTATGAATTTATTTTGCCACAATGCGCCATTTAGCGTCGACGCCCACTTGCGGCGTCTTAAACGCTCTTATCAACTAGTTAAATATAAACAGCGAAGCTTTATCAGCAATGTTTTGTTACACGCAGCTGCAACACTCGAAGGTCTTGTCCTTGAAAAACCATTACTGCCAAAATTTTGATGGATTTCCATTGTTTTTTTTACTCGAAAAAATTTCAAACCCAGGAAAATTATTCCTTTGAAAAAAGCCCAAGTCGAGTCATAAATTATCATCGAATGAGAAATTTCATTTTTTTTGCGAGGTGAAAAACAATAGAAAAGAGTTATTGAAAGTATGGAACAATTTTACGATATTTTTATTTAATTTCTCAGTTTCTGAGTTTAAAAGATCATCTACTATGAATAATCTTCAAAATTTTCAATGGTTAAATTGATAAAATCATAAATTAAAATAAAAAATTTGTGAATCCACTTTAGATGTAAACTGAAGAATAAGAAGAAAATAAACACTTTCTTTTCTTTTTTTGGTAGACTATGAAAATTGCTCAAGATTTTGAAATTTCAAAAAAATGGTATGATGTAATCGTTTATATAGACAAACTGTTTTTCCAAAATTTTCGTTAGGGGTTTTTATTCCTTTTTGTCTAAAAAGTGCATTTATTGTTTGAATTTCAAACTTGAATAACTTTTTTGATATTGAGTTTTATGAAAAATTTTTTATTTTTGGCAAGGAATCTGCCATTTTTTTTGTATGTGAGAATTCGGGACACACTGTATATCATGTGAATTTCTCATTTTCCAATTTAATTTCAAGTTTGAGTTCTCATTTATACATTCGTTCCACATTATTTTTGCATTCTAATTCGAGGAGATTGTTAAGTTGTGAAAGAAGGGTTGAATTTTCGAAGGGGCCAACGACCTTTCTTCACCGAATTATTTCGCACCTGCGGTGACGCGCGAAACCGGTGTCTAGTCCGAAGCTAAAAAATGAATAGACTAATACAGCACGCAACGAGCAGCAACACAAAGTCGAGAAGCGTAACGTTGCATCAGCTCGCCGGTTCATATTCTCCGTGAAGCCCAGGCTTTGCGAAAGTGCTAAGAAACCGGACACGCCGACTGACACTGTGATCGGAATTCCCATGAGTCTTAGAAAATAAACTCGTTCATGCACATACTCCATGGCTACTAGTTTTCACCTTCTTCTACAGTCTGTTTTTGTAATAAACCTCAAGTTCCAAACCTTTATGAAATAAATGAAAACGAAAAAAAAATGATTTTTCTGTTTTACTAATGATTAAAATCAACAATAATGAGAAATAAATGAACAAATGGTAAAAAATTGATTATCCAACTCCACCTAAGAAAAAAGTAAAAAATCGTTAATAACTTTGAAAAATATTTGTTGAATTTCAATAATAATTTTTACTTTTACTATGTAAGGTGATTAGAACAATTTTTTTTCAATTTCTTAAATTTCAACCGTTTCGAACTTTAGGAACATGTTTTTGTAAACATTAGATATCGATTTTCAGAGTTTTATCGAATTTATTGCAATTTTGCAGCCCTTTGGTCCAAGGCAGAAAATTCGAACGCGAAAAGATTGGGTCAGTGGCGTGGCCTTGAATGTGTATTGTGGGAGGGGGTCCCGAAATAATCGGTTTTGGGGCCAGACCGGCGGCGAAGAAATGAAAGTCTCAGGGCCCCTCCTCTCCCTCTCCCAAAAAACATCGTATATCTTCGAAGGGAAGGGGAAAAAGAGGGGGGCGGCAACCCCAACCTGCCGTTGCGCATGTTCTCCGGCGATTCCCAAGTGCATGGTTCGAAGTTTCAACTTACCACAAGACTTCATAGAATGTTAAACTGAGAAATGTATAATCAAAATTGCTCAAAGAAGTTAATGTTAAAGTGTAATCTAATTTATTTTCATTTTTTTTCATTTACTTATGTTTATGTAATTTACTTTAAGATATGAATAATTTTTATATAATGTATTTGATATACTGATATACCTGAATTATTTATGTTATGAGTTCGTAAGTTGAACATTCGATAGTTCTTTCAAATAATTTCACATTGTTTTACAACATAATTTTGTTCTTGAGAAACATTTGGAAATTTATATTAGTTCAGAGTCATTTTATATTATCGAAATTCTTTTACGAAAATTAAAAGAAATGTAAGAGAAATCAAAAACTAATTGTTCAAATTTAGAAACAGTCGAAATTGCTTCATATTTAAATTTGAATTTTCACATTGTGCATTATGTGAAATGCATAGTTTTTAAAGTCCATGGGTGATGAAAAATTGAAATTATTTGTCTGATTATTCAGAATGCTTCAAACTGATCTTGAAAGCTGTTGATTCATAAAATCATGATAAAGCCTTTTTTAAACAAACTCATGTTTATGCTCAAGCCAAAACTGGTTTGATCTTGTATAATCGAGAAAAAGTGCGCGAATAACATGAAAAAATCGATCTGATATTTTTTAATAACGATAAAGCTTGTAAAAAAATTTTTTACGAGTTGTTAATGCGGATTTTATTATGAAAATAATACATTTTATTTTTAATTAAGCACATGTATTTATTACTGCTAAATGAATACAATTAATTCATAATATTATTTTTAATTATTGCAATAATAATAATAATAATAATAATAATAATAATAATATAATAATTGAAATATATTAATATGAAAAGAATAATAATAATTAATTATTATTATTTACTAACGATTAAGTTTATTAATAATACAAATAGGTATAATTTGAACGACTTACTAGAATAATTCGTAGACATGAAATTCCCCAAATAGTAATATGAAAAAAAAAAAATCAATAAATGTGAATTTCGGCTCCACATTCGATCGAGGAAATAATTATTATCGCAGAGCAACCAAAAATAGTAATTTAAGTAAAATTTTATTTATTTATAATTTTATTATATTTTATTTTATTTTATTTTATATTCATTCATTCATTCATTTATTTTATATTCATATATAGATTTTATTTATTTTATTTTTTATTTTATTATAATTTTATTATATTAAAATAAATAATTTTATTTATTTAAATAAATATTTTGGCAGTTTTTGGTGAAACAAAAATATCTCGCCGATATTAGGTATTTCGTAAATCTTTAAGGTTTTTCATTTTTAATCCCAAATATTTTCAACAATTTTTTACCATAAAAAATATTTATTTCTTATGCATGTTTCGCCATTTTCTTTTTTTTAATTTGAATTTTATTCTAATTTTCGTTTAATTTGCATTTAATAATTTGCAAATTAAATGAAAAATTCAAAATTTAAAATCAAAATTAAATTAAAATTTTTAAAATGCATATTCAGTTTAGAAAATGTAAATTTAATAGAAAAAAATAAGTTTAATATGCACATAAGATGCATTTAATTTTCTTTTCCTTGAATTTAATGTAATTCATTTTATTTTCCTTAATTTGTAGTTTGAAAATTACCTAGAAATTATTCAACATGTCACATGTTTACAGATTCATAATCTGTTTACATTTAAAATTAATAATTAATTGAAACATTATGCTATTCGAATTATGAGTCGAAGAGAACTTCGAAAAACATGTGTCATTTTCTGAAACAACTTTGATTAGGATCCGAAAATATAAATAAATTTACAAAAAACCTAAAATTTGCTTGCATTCGATTCTAAATATTTCTTGCTTATCATAAATATTTCCCTGTTTTTGCATGCACAAATAAATAAATATTTTGCATTTTATCATAAATATTTTTAGTTGCCTTGATAATGTTTGTACATTTTCGAATTGAAATATTGTAAACTTAGAATTCATAAACAAAAATTATAATGATTTTTCGTGAGTTTTACGAATTTTTATTACATCTGGAAAGCTTTCAACCATTGTTATTGAATATTTTATCCAATGATTCTTTCAATAATTCATTATTATTTGTATATACTGTTAAATTAAAATGATAAAAATGGAGAATAATTATATGAATCATTTTCTTATTTTATTATTATTTACAATAATTTATTGCATTTCAATAACTTGTATTGTATGTATTGTATTGACATTTTCAGAAATTATTTAAACATGATAAAAGAAATATTTTAGGAAAATCAACAAACGAGAATTCAGAAACTCAAAATAGTAAAATCAATTCAAACAAATTCAAAATTTGAAATTTTTCGAATAGTAATAATTCAATAATCATAATTTTACTAATATTTTATACAAAGGAATAATTTAAAAAAATGCATATATGTATTTCAATGTATATGTGATAAATAAAAATTCTTTAGAAAAACGATAATAATTGAGTCAAGAAAATTTAAATAAATTCTGATAAGAATATTTTTAATATATTGTCAGTGATTTTCCCAAATTGTTATTATCACTGCAAATTACACATTATGCAATATCTTCAGTAAATGTATCTGTTGAAAAATATATTGTTTATAAGCCATTATGTATTCTTAGAAACTTTTTTATATTTCATAAATTTATAATATATAATAATAAATATTAAATAATATTTTATAATATTTTTACTTATAAATTTTTTTCATAAATCTTCATAATTTTCAGAGTCTTATACACATTAAATGAGTAATATCTTCAATAAACGAAATATCAGTGCGTTCATTACCAGAAATTGCTACAAAAAAAGTTCGAATGAGAATATTCCAATCACGAGTTTTAGAAATTGTAGAATTGTAACTACCAAACGAAAAAATCACTAAAATCCGTAATTGTCAGTAAAATTTTCTTGCAACAGCGTCGAAATCTTTGACCCAGGATACAAATTGCGAAATTTGAGACCTAAATCCCCGAACCAAAAAGAAATCCAATATTCCTTTTTCGATTTCAAAAACAAGACAATCGTTGCAAAAAACGATGAAAAATCTGAACTGCGTTCTCAGTGATTTGATTTTCATCAAAAATGGCAGAATTCTTATTTGAATTCCGTTTGTTCTAAAATCCACCTTATGAAATTCTCATGGCAAAAATTTAGTTACAAAGTGACCTTTAAATATTTTTGGTTGCCTTGGTTATTATTAAGAGAGTATAATATAAACAAACGTTTCTCTCAGTGGATGAGCTCGTATGTGGGCATTAGTTGCAGATACCTCAGGACCCCAAGGAGACGAGCGACTAGGGAAGGAAGAAATCGGGGAATCTCGCGGAATACTCGTGAAAGAAGCGCTCGAGGGGTGGAAGGAAAAGTGACAAGGGCTTCAGAAAGGACGCGCCACGGTGGCAAGCTTAGTGAGTGGGAACGTCGCGGTGCGTTACGATGAGGCGGCGACGGTGCCGGTGGGGGCAGGCGGGGGTCCGCACGGACTGGCCCCCGCCGCCCGGATAATGGAGGGCATGGACTGCGATGGGGGCCCCGCGGGTGGCGGCCCCGTGGTCAAGTCCGAATTGCACCCGGAGGCAGGCGGCGCCTCGGCCGTGCAGACCGTGTCTGCCCCCCTGGGCAGCGCAAGCGGCCTCTTCGCCGGTATCGCCAGCAGCAACAAGCGATCCAGGCCCGACGACTGGCTCGCCCCTTCGAGCCCGAACTCCCCCAAGGGCCCACTGCCCATAACCCACCTCGTCTACACGACGCCCCAGCAACAGCTCGGGCCCGCCACACCCCAAAGCAACCAGGCGCAGGCCCAGCAGCTACAGCAACTCCAGCAGCAACAGTCTTTGATCGTCTCGTCCGGCCCACAGGCCACATCCAACAGCAACGGCTATGCCAGTCCCATGAGTGCTGGAAGCTACGACCCTTACAGTCCTAACGGCAAAATCGGTGAGTTTTTTTTTTTTTTTTTTTTTTGTGCGGGGAGTTTTTGAGCCAATGAGCAAATGCCTGCAGCTGATGGTCTACTCCGACAAATAGGATCAACAAAATAGTCGACTTCACCGTTTATTCTATTACTAACAAAAATTAAATTTATCATCAGAATTCTTTCCCTGGCGCTCTTCAGAACCTGTAAGGGAGCCCGTAACTTACGGTACCTTTTACTGGTGTTTTGTGCAAAAAAAACCCGTAAGAGAATTTGCTTGAAATAAGACATACAATTTAAAGAATTTAAAATATGCAGTTTATAAATTACTCATAGCCGTATTATGCTCATGGATCTCATTTTTAATCTTCGTTGATTTCTAAGATTTTACGAAATTCGAAAATATAAAAAATGCGGGTAATTTTGGACGATTCTGTATGATTGAAAAATTTTGGAACATTGAAAACATCAAAAATATTACATATTTTTGACCACTTGGAAACTTTTAGAAATGTTGGAGATAATAGAATTTGAAGAAATTCGGAAACTTATAGATTTTGCAGTTCTAAAATTTTGAAATTTCATACACGAAAATGCTAGGAATTTTCGATATGTTGGAGGATTTTGAAAAAATATAAATTGTAAGATTTTTCTAAAATCCTTGTAAGGTTTTAATTTTATTTAAACTTGAAATATGGAAAAAAAGAAAATTTTTCACATATTAAAAAATTTTCAATTTTCATTCTAAAGTACATTGTATGTTTTAGTATATTTTAACGATTTGAAAATTTTGTAGATTCTAAAATAATAAAATTTGTGAAAATCTTCAAAGTTTAAAAATTATTGAATTGTTAAAACCTTAAAATTCATATTTTTCTCAATTTAAAATTTTTGATGAATTTATACAATTTTCTCCTATTCTTAATAATTGATTGACTCTCAATTTTAATTTATTTAACTTGAAATTGCGATTTGAATTTAAAATTCAGAATAAAAACGTCGAAAATTCTTGAAATGATAAAATTTGCGAAAAATAAAAAACTTTTTAAATTTTTGGATTCCGAAACTTCTAGATTTGATTTTTGAATTTTTGATGAATTTTCAATGTTTTTGATTGACAATTTATAATCAACAGTTGATTTTTATTTTTTAAATTTTTTATTCAAATTTGAACTCAAAATATCAAAATAAATCAAAAACTCGAGAAATTTCAGAAATTTGAGGAATCATGGAATTTTAAGAAATTTCAAACTTCAAGTTTCTAGATTTCTGACATTCTAAAACTCTAGAAACGAAAATGTTGAGAATTTTTGACATCTTGAAGAAATTTCAAAATAATGATAATTCGGAGATCCTAACAGTTTTTATTTTCAAAAATTTGAATTCTGATAAAATTGAAAATTCCGTGATAATTTCAACATTACTGAAAATTTAAAAAAATTTTTGCGAATCTAATAAATTTTTATTGTTTGGATACTTTTAATTTAAAATCTGAAATACATTAAAAATATCGGTAATTATTAACGATTCCAAAACTTTTAAAAATTTATGAAAAAATGAAATTTTTTCAAGTCCAAGATCTTAAAAATTTTCGGATTTCGAAAAATTGAAAAACACCAGACGTTCAAAAGATCGTCGGTAATTCTTCACATGTGGAAAATGATTAAAATTTTTTGAAATGTTCATCAATTTCTCGTATATATAGGTACATCCAAATTATTTTCCCATTTTTCATTAAAAATATGGAAATCTTGATGAGCAATAAAAATTAAGAAAAAAAAATAAGGATTTGAGAAAATTTTCATTTTTTTCAATTTGGAGAGATTTAAATAGTTCGTATAGTGTTTTTGTAACTTTTCAAATGCTGAAAAATCAAGTCACATAGAAAAATGAAAATTCTTGAAGATTGTTAATGATTCTAAGAAATTACTTTATTCTATACAAGTTAAAAAATTTTTTATACATTTTGTATATTGTATAAATTACCATATTTATTGGAGTCATGGATGATACGTTTTGAAATCTTAGATAGAAATTTAAAAAACGTGAAAATTATTCAGAAATTAGGAAAATTTTTCACAAGTAACGCAAATTTTCAGAAAATTTGTCAGGTTTTGAATACATATTTTCCATGATGTAATAAATTTTCCGAATTTCTCAAAATTTTAAAACACTAGAAATTTTCAAGTTTTTTTATTAATTTAAAAAAATCTTTTATATAATGACACAATCTTGATTATTTATAGAAATTGATTGAATAGAGATTTTTTCATAAAATCATGAAGAGCTTAAAAAAATTTTGAGAATTTGGAATACTTCATGTAATATTCAAAATGTAAAAAAATTTAGGTAGTTAGAAAGTTTGAAAAATTTGTACGGTTCCAATTAATGATTAATAAAGTTTGCAGATTTTGTAGAAATTCGTAGGAAAATGTTTCATTTTTTTTTTAATAAAAATCTAATTGACTACAATAATTCCGAATCAACGAAATATCGTACTGTGTTGGATATATAATTCAAAAATTTAGAAAGGTTGAAATAAAAACTTGAGAAATGAAAATTGTCAAAAGTTGTTACACATACGAAAAATCCGTAAAGTTTCAGGTAAAGTTTGTAGGTTATATAGATTAGAGAAAATTTGTAAAATTGTATTAAACGACGAAAACTATATTCTAAAAAAAAATCATAGAAAACTCAGTTCTAAAAAGTTTCGTTGTTAATAACTTTTGAAAAAATGCAGATATCGTCAAAAAACTTGTTTGAGTTGTTTTTGACCGAAACATCTAGCTATTGAATATAAAATCATTCAATTATGGCGACCTTTCATTTTTGGAGGTTAATTTGAGAAATTCTGACTCATTCTCAATTACTTGAATAATTATTTATTGATATACGTAACAGTTAGTGTCTTCTCGAATAATTAAAAATTCTATTGCTAGACTGGCTTCTTGTAATGTGGGTAGAATTTCGCCACACACCCGCATCCTACAAGCCGATACCTCTATCGCACTTTTTTTCCACGTGGCCAATTTTACCTTGCTATTTGCTGCTAATTGCCCTATTCTCCCCTAACACCGGAAATAGCGTTACTCGGTTATGCTAGAAAATAAACTACTATTTACGTAAGGTTCATTTTCTTACACTTGTAAACGAGAATGTGAACTTTCCAGAAACGCTAATAGCATCCTTAGAACTTTCGGACCATGTTTCAACATTTATGTGAATTTTAATTTTATTCGTCAAAATGGAGATACATGATTTTGAATTATTTATCTCTATTTATGAATTTAATAATAAAATATGAGCATAGGCAAATTTAAATAAATTTTTCGTTGTGGAGAAAATATCTATAACGTCATAATTCGTCATTGTTAAATATCACTTTTTTTAATAATATTAAAATTGGAAATCGGTTTCAAAACATCAAAATTGCTTTCATTTTCAAAATGAGAAAAAATAATGATTTAAAATTATTTGAAAAATTGACTGACGGATATTGAGATAAATGGAGACGATAAATTTCACTGCTCGAGTTGTTTGATATTTTTTCTCATAACTATAATAACTAATACAAAATCAAAACAGTTTGTAATATGCTTTATTCGCGAAGTTAAGAGTTTCAGATCTAGAGAAGTTTGAATTGTATAATTTTCGTATTTCGGAAAGTACGAAAAGCCCAGAAAAAATGCCACGAT
The DNA here is from genome assembly GCA_030522825.1 of Platygaster orseoliae. Taxonomy (NCBI): domain Eukaryota; kingdom Metazoa; phylum Arthropoda; class Insecta; order Hymenoptera; family Platygastridae; genus Platygaster; species Platygaster orseoliae. The sequence continues at coordinate 10,507 of JAPYZL010086078.1, forward strand.
AATGAGCTATCGCCTAAGTTTATCGCTTGGGAAAGTACGAGACCTTGCGACGTGGGCGTAACGCGCGTCACAACACTATTTCCGCTGTCCTTTTTCCTCGCACATTTTTTCCCTCGTTCCCGCGGCCTCGCATTCCCTCGCCGTTTTTTTGCATTGTTCCTCTCATGAAAATTCCCACCTTCAATTTCTGTTACGTAGCTCGCGCAAGTGTTGGAAAAAATTTTCATGTTCGTTCATTCTGTTTTAATATACTTTTTTATGAATTTCCATTTGATGACTTTGAAAGAACAAATTTTTGGTTACAGCAACTATTGATTTAGTAAAATATGAGCACACCAAAGATTTGGGTTGCACAACCAAAACTTTAGGTATGATAACCAAATAGTTGGTTATTGCAACCTAATTATCAGTCATAAAAATTTAGCATTAGTTGCTACAACACAAGTATTGGTTGTAGTACCCAAAACTTTGGTGGGTCCATATTTTACTAAATCAATGGTTGATGTAACCAAACCATTTTTCTCCGTGTACACCAGTGATCTAGATGGTAGGGGGACACTTTTCCCAAAAAATCCTGTTCCCAATAAGAAGTGTTTCCCAAAGTACTCCATTAAGTACTACAAAAATAATATATTTATTGTAGTACTATTATTATTATTCATAACTATATTATTAATTATTGTTATTAATATTATTATTATATAATTATAATGTTTTGATTATTTTCAAACGCAAATTGATTCAAAACAAATTAATGACAATTTTATTCTAATTTTTTAGAATAAATAAATATTTATTCATTAAATGTATGTGAAAAACGAGAAAATTTCAATAATTTCAATAACTACAATGATAGTAAAATTTATTAAATATTTCAATATTATTATTATACAATAAAAATTAGTATTCTACAGTAATGAATATGAATTTAATGATTTCTATAATAAAATTACAATAAAAAAATTACAATACTGATACAGATATATATTTCCATTTGATTTTTCAGTGATAACTTTTTATTTATAAAAAATTAACTTAGAATTTATAATAATGTTTGCATTCATTTCAGAATTTTTATGACTAATAATAAAATTTTTGGGACCCTAGAATTAAGAATAAAGTATTTTGAGTCATTTTGAGTCTCATTTTATTAACGAGGAAAATTTTCATAATGATACAAACTTTTTTATTCATTTCTAGTCATTTTTTTAAGATTTTTTCAATAATTTTTGATTTCTGAAAAATTGACTGTGAATTGATAATGTTTGCATGAATATTATCTTCTCACCGGGAATTTCGAATTGTAAAAATAAAATTTGCAGACATGTAAATTAATTATGATTTGGAAAAAGTTTGCATCGGGAAATTATACTGAAAAGTTCATATTTCAGGATTTCTATTACTGATAATTTGATATTTTGGACCCTGGAATCGAAAAATACTTATTTTGTATTTTGAGTCGTTTCGAGTCTTATTTTGCAGTGATTTATTTTATTTACTAGGGAAATTTCAATAATAATAAATACATTTTTATTCATGTTTATTCGACTTTTCACTGATAAGTTTTACAATAATTTTGCATTTACGAAACATTTACTGAAATATTCTTAAATGATGGAAAATTTTGAATTTAAAAACCTGAATGTGGAATTATTATGAGAAATGTATGTTTCAAAATTTTCATTATTGATAATATAATTTTTTGAGTTTATAAAATCAAATCAATATAATTTATAAAGAGATATCCTGAAAAAATGTATTTTGGGAAAGATGTACTTTGGAACAAATATACTCTGGGAAAATGTTTCTTTGGAAGCTGCATTTTTTGGGGAAACTGTCTTTGGGAAAAATGTCCATTGGGAAAATTTATTTTGGGAAAAGCGTACTACAATCCTTATAAGAAATGGCGAAATTCTTATAAAAATTAAAAATTTATCACTTTTTATAAGAACCAGTGACAAATTTATGAACATTTCTACAGGAAATAAAATTTTACGATGGACGTCTCAAAAGTAAGTTAGATTATCTTTTAAAAAATTGAGTGAAAGTCAAAAATTTTTTTAAAAGTATATTTAGAGAAGTACGTACAAAGTTTTTTTTTCTACCTAATCGCCTTGTTTTTCCAAACATTTTTGGTATCGTGGTAACAGTTTTTTCAAACCAGAGTCAAACCATTCTGCCGCCATATTGATTAGCCCTCTTTTAACTTCTTTTTTTAAATCATCTTCGTTTTTAAAGCGTTTTCCCCCAAGATAATGAATAATTTTTTTGAAATCCGTTTTTCGCGTTAAAAATATGAAATTGAAGATGTGCGCAAACGCTTGATATTTATTTGAAGCGCACGAAACATGGCTTTGCCGGGCGTTCAAAGTTCACCGAGTCCGAGCGTACATTGTAACATAGTTAATGTAGGTCATTGTTTGACGATTACCTTTATCGTTCATTATCGTTGCTCGCCAACAATCTGACCAAATGGCAAAGGAAGATTCGCGTTTGCGCTCTAGTTTCGTAAACTGGGTTAAATCCAACAAAGCTTAATTTTCTCCATCATTTCCATCATCTACATGTTAATATAACATTTCCTATCACTGTAAAATACAGTTCACTAAAATTGATACTGTATTCTCTGAATCTGTCAAATAGTCTCTTGTATTAAACAATTGAACAATACCACATGTAATTAAATTATAATATTATATTTTGCATCAGTATAAAAGTGATTTAACAGTCATTACTGCAAAAATACAGTATTAAAAGTGCAGAATTTTTCAACTACAAAAACTGTAATATTCACTATATTTTCATACTTAGAGGAATGTCGAAACCAAAAAGTGAAAAAAGAATTGAATTTTTAGTTTGAATTTTACAACACAAGGCTAGTTTGAAACTCTTGAATCGTGAAACGAATCGCAAAAACTTGTTTCTTTACAAAAATATAACAAAGAAACTAACAAGCAAAACAATGAACTTTTCTTTCATCTTCAAAGAAACATCTATTCACCTTGTGGTAATTTACTTTTTTATCTCTCCGTTCTGATAAGACCGAGTCGTTTATCTTCAATTTTTATACCTCGCGATTGTTCACCACGAACGAAAACTCAATAATAGATGCCTTTGAACTGAAATTTCGTTCTCGAGAGTGGTGATTTTTTTTTCCTTATGCAAGGCCATATACACATTTTTTCAAGGATAAAATACCTTGAGTTCATTTAACAAAAAATCTTGGGGTCTGTCGATTCTGTTTTTTTTTTCACACATATTTTTTTTTTTTTCATCTTCTGGAATTCATTATTTAAATATTTGCATTACAAAAAAAAATCAGATTATTTTCAAACACTTATTGTGTTTATGTTGTTCACGTTAGTTTCAATTTCTTTTATTAAGGAAATGGATGCAAAGGTCTCATTGCGGGGAAACGTACAATTGTTTGCAAGAACAAATTAATTACATAATTTTTTGTTACATGAATCATTTAACAACGTATACGAATTATGTATGTATAGTTCACGCTTCATCTAAAAACTTTGAATTTAACAAATTGCAAGAGTGATTTCACTCCGAATAAATGAAATTTCGGAATATTTACTGTAGATACATAAATTTGTTGTGCATTGTTAAAATTGTGCAAATTATAATTATTTACATTCATGAAAAAAACATATCCTTCTTTAGAATTATATCAACTTGTAATAAATAATCGAAAATTGATAAATGCTTGTTAAAAAACAGTTTTTTATAATAATATTACATTATGATAGTCTATTCATAATTATCAAAAAATTGATTCAAAAATACTTGTAAATATTACCAATGCTTATTTGTGTTGCTGATCTGTAACCCTAGTGATTTTGATTCTTATAAAAACATTATAATGTTTTTATAATTATACACATTTGTATAAGATCGACCTTATAAAATTCTAAAAAAAAAACAAACTTTTTTGAAATTGTATGATTGTGTAAATTTAATAAGGCTATAGCCTTATCAAAAGCTTATTAAAAAAGATTTTCCTATAAAGTTCTATATCCTGTAAAATTTTTTAGAAAATAACTTTTTCATTAAAATTTGTTTCTGTACGAAATGTATAAAAAAATTTGTTATATATGAAATTTTTCTTTTCAAACAGTGTTTCCGAAAAAACGTCTTTGTAATTTTTCAAATTATTTGTATTTTTCAATCTCAGTTGATAATATTTTCAGAATTTCCTTTATTTTTCTTTTTCAATGTTAATATTCTTTTAATACCGTTTTTCAATAGAATTTTGCGAAATATTTTATATTTAAATATTCAATAAATAATGATTTTCGATATTATTGACTTTCAATTTTTATTAGATTCTGAAATTTCTTATAAATGTGTAACTGGTTTTTATACGGAAAATTTTTTTTATGAAATTATATTTTCTGTAGAAATTTTTAGAATATCATTTTTCAATACAAATTTTTTTTTGTATAAAATTCATGAAAAAATATTTATATTTTTTAATTTCAATTGATTATATTTTCAGAATTTCCTTTATTCTTCATTGTAAATGTTAATATTCGTTTAATACGGTTTTTGATAAGATTTGGCGAAATATTTTATATCTAAATATTCAATAATTAATGATTTTTAATATTATTGATTTTAAATTCTTATTAGATTTTGAAATTTTTCATAAATGTGTAACTTGTTTTTATACGGAAAATTTTTTTTTTTAAATATAATAATATTTTCTGTAGAAATTTTCAGAAAATCATTTTTCAATACAATTATTTTCTGTATAAAATTTATGAAAAAATGTGTTTTTTAAGAAATTTGTCTATTGAAACAGTTTTTCCGAAAAAACGTCTTTCTGAATTTTGCAGGTTTTTTGTATTTTTTCATCTTAGTTGATGACTTAATTTTCAGAATTTCCTTTATATTCTTCGTTTTCTGTGCAAATATTCTTTTAATACTGTTTTTATTTTATAAGATTTTTTGAAATATGTTACAGTCAATTATTCAACAAAAGATGATATTTCATATAACTGATTTATCATTTTTAATAAGATTTTGAAGTTTTTTAATAAAAGTGTAATTGGTTTTGATAAGGTCACTTTCTAAAAAAACTTTTTTCATAAGAATTTTATCAGGTCGACTCGATAAAAAAACGGAATTCTTATAAAAAATTTCTAATTCTTCTAAAAATTTTGCCATTTTTTATAAAAACCAAAATCACTGAGGACACAATTCAGATTTTCCACCGACTGTTGCAACGGTTTTTACAAATTATAATTTAAATTTGCACAAAAAATTATGCACAATCAACCACTGCACAAAAATCTCTATGTACAATAAATCTCTACAAAAAGTCAACAATTCCCAAAAAATTTATGCACAATAGATACCATCTTTACAAATTACTAGTTTGTTCTCCCAATGCAAGAACAAAACCATTATCAAAATAATATAAATAATAAAATTTTAAATGATAAAATGTGATATAAACATAATGTACCCTGAATTTCACAACAACTTCCAAAAGTACATTTAAAATATTGCGTGTGGTTACCTTAGCATTAATTGCCCCTCCAAGTACAATTAGGAAAGAGGTGGGGTACCGCCTCCCTGTTCCGGCGTCACTGGGTCGCCCTACTATAAAATCAAGAAAACCTGCCAAGTATATAAAAATGTTCTCGATCGGTCAGATTTAATACAAGCGCCATCTGGGGTTGTGCAGGAACAATTTGAAAACTTGGCGCAGCTCTAGACAGAAGGCGCCACGTTCAAGACTCTCTTTCCTTTGCATTTTCTTGATATTGACCTGTTGGTAGAATAGTTCAGGGCCGTATCGCAATCTGGAGCAAAAGATGAACTTGATTTTCATTTTATGGTAATTACAGGATCCCCCCCCCCCTCCCATTCCTTTCTAATGCCTGAAAAAATATTAATATACATTATTAAACATTATTATGAAATAGGAAAAAATGAAAAGGGCTATTGTTAAATATAGGGTAGTGATTAAAATAGAAAAACGACATTATTTTTTGAAATGATGTTATAATCCAAGGAAAAATAGTTATAAAACATAAAAAAACACATTAAAACGTCCACTTTAACGATGTCTTTGGTAGACTTAATTAGAATGACTCCGATGATTGATTGTCACTCTATTTTTATCTCGTTGGAAGAGGCCTACAAGAAACCTTAGTTCCTACACTATGTGTACACTTTTTTGAAACGCGAAACAAAGATGGAATGGCAGTTTGCGGCGAAGCAAAAGCAGAAAACTGTCAATGTCAAGAGCTAGTACGCCTAGAACACAAGCCGGGGAGGTAAAAAAAAGATCGCGTGAAAAAAAGGTGAGGCGGAAGTTGGCAAGGCCACTCCGTTGGTTTCGTAATCTATTGTTCAACGCCGTGAATAACCCTTTGATTACGAATTCATCGAACGTACTTGATTGCGTTATATCAAGTTACATGCAATTACGGGAATTTATGACTTTTGCACGTAAAAGGAACACTTAATGCAAAATGAGAGTCTTGAATTTTCCTGTGTATGAATGAGAAATGACTACTGAAATTTTTCATGTACTCTTGATCTGCAAAGAGTCTTGCATCATTTGAATGTGGGTGTTCAGCATTCACATATTTAAAATGTAAACGTATGAAAAATCTACGTTTTTCGATTTTAAAATTTCCAGCCCTCAAAGAGAGAATTCAACGATTTTGAACCGTGAAATTACGTATGCATCAAACGTACTGAGTTGCGTTACATCGAGTTGTGTACAATACAGAACTCACGTCACAAGGATTCCATGGCGTCCGTTTTATTCGAGACTCGAGAATGAGGAATATAAAGGCAAAAGTTGCTTTATCCGAAAAAATATGTCTGGAAAACGAAAACAGAACTTTGCGCTCTGAGCATTATTAATTTTGTTCCAAGAAAGCGAAGCATACAGAGCAATAAAGACAAATTGTGATTAGAGCTTCAAAATTCCAGGCAAGTAATTTTTTCCCGACAGGTTTTTATCGAGACCGGTCGGGCGAGTATTTAAACTTTTAGCTTTTGCTTTTTCTCGAGCCTGCGATTCATCACATTTTGTAAAGATGATTCATTTGTCAGATTTTTGCCCCGAATTTCGGCAAACGCGAGCAGAATGGTGTATTGTTCGCCACCGAAAAACTTTCACGAGCAATAACAAGCCGGCACAACGAGTTTTTTTGCCATCGAGGACGACATACTTGCGATTGTTCCTTAAGTCGTCGCTTCTTTTGTCCTTCCAACTTTCAAATCTCACTCAGCCAGCTTTTACGAAACGTTCTCTTTTTACAAACGGTAAAAGTCGAAAGACTTGAGTCTCACATGCGCGGCAGGCTGTGGAGTTTATTAGTTAACGTATGGATTGTTTATTGAGTTGATGGTTCTTAAGTTTTTACCTGGAGTCTGAGGTTTGATCGGAATATTTAGCACAGTGTCGATTTTTCGAACATATAAGTTGTGTTTTTGGAATGAATTTAAAATTTCTCCATATGGAATGTTTATAAAAATTTGAAATAACGGTGATAGTGATTAATTTACGATGATTGAAAAAAATCATGGCAAGTTCAAAGATACATTATTATAACAAAAAAATCATTGCATATCTCAAATGATTTTCGAATTTCGCTATGTATAAGAAAAAAAATCTACGATAAATTTCGTTATAATAATTTCAAAAAAAGGATTAAAAAATTTCAAGTAACTTGAAGAATTACTAGGTTATCATTTGAACATTGACAATATCAGAAAAATTAAAATGTTACTATAATGCTATATCAATGTATACTGGAATATCGATTCAATAGTTTTACATTTTATTATTTATGTTCCTAGTTCGATCAACATGATTTTGCATGTACTAAAAGAAAGTACTTTATTTATTAATATGTGCTAAGGAAAGATTCATAAAAATTGTTAAATCCACAACTTATTTTTACAATGACAATAACTAAAATTACCGTATAATAAACTAGGAAGTTGACAAAAATATAGCAAAAATAACTATACGGATTTGGATACTGGAAAAATATATGACTTTTCTTAAAATGAAGATTAGTAGAAATTACAATATTATGTTGCAGAAAGTATGAGTGTGGCATAAAAAGAAATACATCTTGGAGTTTTTACACCAACATATATCAAAAAGTACAATATTTTATTGTTATAATTACTGGATTTTTTTTTATTATTAGCTCCAAATGTTTTCGTTGTCAAAACTAAATAGACAGTGATAATGAATTATTTTAGAGATTATTATTGTCAAAACATTGTAGACAACTCAGTTTATAAAAATTTACGATATCCTCAGATAAAACAAGAAATTCTATACCTAACCAAAAATCACTGAAAAAATTCCAAATCTATGAAACTCAATTGAACGACGCCCAGAACTTTAATTATTCATCAAATTTTAGATAAATTTCTAGTCTCTCCGAGTCAAAATTTCATCTTGAATTTATATGCGTATTTATATATTGTCTTTTTTACTTTGATTTCGTAGAAAATTCGAATCAAAAAATCGCCAGTAAACTGGATGAAAAATTTTTATCTACAAATTTATGAATGAAAAACACTGAATTCAAATGATGAAAAAATAAATCATCTTTTTTTGAACGATTTTATAGAAATACAGTAAATTGTATTTTGTTACAAAATACGCATAATTTTCGAAATTCCTATATTTGAAATATCGTATTTCCAAGTTTTTCTGATCTTGAAATTTTTTTTAATTTTCCATTAATTCCATAACTATTATAATTTTATTAAATTACTGTCTTTTACACTTTGATTTTGTAGAAAATTCGAATTTAAAAAATTGCCATTAAATTAGATAAAAAATGTTTAAAGAGAAACAGTGTATTCAAATGAGAAAAGGAATAATCATTTTTAAATGAATTTATAGGAATACAGTTAACTAAATATTGTGTTACAAAATACGTAAAATTTTCAAAATTCGTGTAAAAATTGCCAGTAAATTCGATTAAACATTTTTATCTACAAATTTATAATTGAAAAACACTGAATTTAAATGATAAGTAAAGAAATCATCATTTTTTAAACGAATTGATAGGAGTACTGTTAACTGTACATTGTGTTACAAAATACGTAAAATTTTCAAAATTCCTGTATCTAAAATATCGAAATCCCGAATTTTTCTGATCTCGAAATTTTGAATTTTCGATTAATTCCCTAACTATTACAATTTTATTAAATTATTGTCTTTTTCACTTTGATTTTGTAGAAAATTTAAATTTAAAAAATTGCCTTTTACCATGCAGTAAAATGAACTGAAAATTTTTATCTACATATTTACGTATGAGAAACACTGAATTCAAATAATAAGATAACAAATCATCATTTTTTAAACGGATTTATAGGAATTCCTGTATCTGAAATATCAAAATCCCAAATTTTTATTATCTTGAAATTTTAAATATTGCATAACTATTGTTATGTAATCTAATCGTCTTTTTTACTTTTTGTAGAAAAATCAAATAAAAAAAATCTCCAGTATATTGAATAAACAAGTTTATCTACAAATTAATATATGAGAATCACTGAATCCAAATGATGAGAAAACAATTTAACATTTTTTAAACTAATTTATAGAAATATGGCCATTTGAATATTGTGTTACGAAATTCGCAAACTTTTCAAAATTCCTGTGTCTAGAGTATTAAAATTTCAAATTTTTCTGATCTTGAGATTTTAAATTTTCCATTAATTGCATAACTATCGTAATTTTCTTTAACTATTGTCTTTTTCACTTTGATTTTGTAGAAAATTCAAATAAAAAAATCGCCAAAAAAAATTATTGATATTGAAGATTGGAAACGATACACTGAGAGAAGAAATGTTAACTATTGACATATGTATTTTCGGATATGGCGAAATAGATATACTATATTTGCCCCAAACGTATGACACTTTTGATCAAATATAATTTGGTGACTGTCAAAAAATTATATTTATTTAAAAGTGTCATACGTTTGGTGCAAATATAGTATATCTATTTCGCCATATCCGAAAATACATATGTTAATAGTTAACATTTCTTCTCTCAGTGTAGTATTATGGTGAATTTTTCATTCAAATAATAATTCAGTAATAAAATAAATTTTACAAATAAAACAAAGGTACTGCAATGTTCTTTATTCTTTAATTTATTTCAAAATTTTATTCATAATCCCAACGATTTCAACCGATTTTCAATTTCAAATCTTCTGCGGGAAGACGAATGAAGATGAAAAAAGGTAAAATTAATTCGAGCTATAACTTCATTTAACTTGTGAAACAAAAAAAACGTCAATTCCTACATAATTTGAAATCAAAATCAATTTGGAAATACATTCAAAGAAGTTGAAAGGAATACGAGCTTTCGACTCTAAATTCAACACTGTTAGAAATTTTTGTATTAATTTTAATAAACTTGTCTTGAAAGTTTTTAACATAAACACATTTGAAAACCAATATACAAAGTTAATGAAGATGAATAAACTCTCTTGATTTTCAATTGACTAGTTGATTGAATTTTTTGTACAATATACAATATACAACATGCAATAAATAAGATACAATATACAATTTGAAAGTCTATTAATTTGGATAAACTACTGTGACAGGTTTTCATATGCGTTCATTAAAATTAACAGATAAGTTAATTAATCTGAGTTTAATACGCATGTTTATTATTTAACAATGTAAATACCATACATGAGTGTTTATTGAAATTAATGACATTTTTAACAGTGAATGTGTCATATAGACATCAAATGTCTGAGACTCCCACAGCGTAAATCCTTTCAAAAGTTACAAAAAATCACCTTGGAAGTGCCAAAAAACAAAGACGTATTCAAAAAGTAATACATGAACTTGCAAGGGATGTACTAGAATAATTCCACGGAATGTCATAAAACTCACTAGAAATATTTCGCCATTGCCGTGAACGTGTTTGAAATGAAGCCATTACTGAATGGAACCGGTCCGAGAAATGAATCAAAAGGAGCTCTGCCGAGCGGTTTCTCGCTGCAGCAGCAGGAGTGAGCTCGATTATCATAAAAGTTTCTCGGCTGACGTGTAAGGTACTTACACTTTCGCGCGGTGCAATGTGCACAAATGTGTATCGGGTCGAGAGAACGCGAGGAGAGCTTGCGCAACCGGTTAGCCAATCGGCCATTCGCGCTCGTCCATGAACGTGCGCGCGTGCATGAACGCGCATGTATATGCGTAGACACATATTAGAACCGCGGTGCAGCGGATTACGAGGCCGCAGCCGCGAGCTGGAAAGGGCGACACGTGCAGTGGTGGGACGGGCTGGCCTCGAACCGAGACCTCAACCTTCTTCCTCTCGGCTCCGACCGACGCGTGCACTGATTTTTCTCCACTCCAACAACCATACGCTGCCGGATGAGTTGGAAACGAAAACCGAGTTTTGCACGAAGAATGATGTTCGTGCACACGCGATAAAGCGAAGGGAGGGGCTCAGCGATTTGTCACGAAGTGTGACATAGGGGGAGGACAGCTGTTGCGTTACGTCACGCGTTCTGGCGTATGATGTAGATTCACGAATTTTATTTTTTCCATCATTTAGCTTGTTTACTACTCTTCAGTTTTGCAAATTGGTTACTAGAATTTTCGTATTGTATATTGATGAAATTTTGGTGTATTTTCTGAGATTTTTGTGGTGACTGCGAGGTTTAAACATCGCAACAAAAATCGCATTTCATATTCATATTTACGAGCGGAAAACGTTCGAAAATCCGATTAGTATATACCAGAAGTATAAATTTAAAAGCCAGTTTTTGTGACACTTTAACGAAATTACTACATAAAACTCTAGGATATTGTTAAATATGGTGACAGTCGATAAAATTCGGCAATGTGGTACATAGTGTGAAATAGTGTATTTAATCACAAATTGTGTTCTGTTAAACTGTAGCGGTCATGAAAATCGCTATTTTTATTTTTAAAGCCAAGTTATTAATTTATTTTCAACTATCTGAAACGATTTGACATGTTATCTGAAACCGCCATCTGTTAATTAATAGATACTTCAAAGTGAGTTGCTTGCAAATGATGTGATTTTGGAGAATCGACGAAGAAAAGGAAAAATTGTCAAAACAAACAAACAAAACAAAGAAAATTCATCAACAGTTAATTTTTCCATATTTAGAATTATTAGTATCAAGCTATTTCCAAACTTCGATAGATTTTTGGTACTTTAATAGATTTCTTGGAAAATTACGTCTGCATGATTATTAATATTTTAAAGATGTCTTATGTTTTTTAAATTATTTTTGTATTCATAAAATATTGTATCGTTTTCTATAGTACTTTTATACATTGCTTCATACGCTTTTCGTAGTTTTTGATGCTCGAAAATTCCAAGTTTTAAAGATTCGTAGGTATTTGTTGAGATTTTTCAGAAAAAAAATTCTTTCATAGAATTCTACTACTTTTAGTATTTATTCAGATTTTTCTATTAAGAAATATATTTCGAAATCTAGATTTCTAGAATTAAATACTCGAGGACCCAAATTTTTTAGATTTTGGTAGATTTAGTTTTTTTTATCAATTCCTGGGTTGTGACAATTCTTCAAATTTTTATTTTCTACGTTATTCTAGCCAAACATTGATAAGTAGAATTTCCTCGAAGAAAAATTCTCCTGACTTATTGTTTTTTTTTTTTTTTTTTTTTTTTTTTTTTTTTTTTTTTTTTTTTTTTTTTTTTTTTTTTTTTTTTTTTTTTTTTTTTTTTTTTTTTTTTTTTTAAGTCATATTTCCTATAGAAATGTTTATAAACAATTTTTTTCATAAAAATTTCAGTTAATAAGAAATGTACGAGAAATGGTTTTTAGAAAAGTTTTTTTCTTATTAAAAGTTTTAAGGTAAACCTTATTCAAAAAATTCTCATAAGAAATTATCATAATTGAAATTATAATATTATTATAATAATAATAATGTGATAATAGTAATAATTAAAAAATAAATAATTTAATTAATCAAATAATAATTGCAAATATAAGTATTTAATTATTTTATTAATTAATTATATTTATAAATGAATATATTAATATATGAATTAATCATTAATAGTAGAATTAATATATTATTAGAATTAAATAATAGTCATAATTGTAATGTTATAATAGAAATTGTTATCTAATATTGTTATAAAAATTTTGCCATTTCTTATCAAAATCAAAATCACTAGTGTATAAACATATACAAGAAAATCCCTATTAAGGGCTTCGTCGAATTTGTTTTTTCAAGATTTCACTTTATATTTGTTAATTCTCAGAATAAAAATTTCGTGTCATCTACCAACAAACTTTAAGAACATGAAAAAATTCTTTCATATAATAAACTGTTTTTCTTTTTTTATAAACTCACTCATACTTAAATAACATAATATGATAACAAATTTATGGAAATAACTTTCATTCTTGAACCACCAAATTTATTTGAGTGAGTTTGATAGACTGAAAACGAGAGGGTTCGGTAAAAAAAACTTGCGGGTGGAAGCTGGAAAAATTGTAGTACGTAACCCAGTTGGGTGCCCGGAAAGCTAGAGAATATCTCGGTCACCGTTGACAACGATGTGCATTTTGAACCGGGTCACTCGCAGCGGGAAAACTCGAGCAACCTGCTCCCGCCACTGGGTCATGGTTGACGCTCGCATCGTCTAGACAGACGTAAATCTTCCGATCCGCGCTATAATGATTATTATGCAAAAAATATCTTAAGATTTCCAACTTGTACAGTACATTTTACTAAAGGCATATCGAGAAAATATGTTCACGAGTGGTTTTTTTGAAAATATCTGTCTCGATATTATTTTCTTGAAGATCTTTAAAAATATGAAAATATTTTACAACACTTGGATTTCTAGAGCATCGAATTTCAGAAAGCTATATAGAAATTAATAAAAAATTATATAAAATATAATGAAAATAAAATATTGAAAAAAATTGTATATAATATAAAATTAATACAAAACATTAAAAAATCGAGTTATGCAAAATTTTCAACCCTGGACTACAAAATCTGAAATTCTGAAATTCGTAGAATCGTTAGAATTTTAATTTCCATAAATTTCTAATTCCAAAGATTGGAAAATGATATTTATTCATGAAAATACAAATTTACCTGTTTTATACTGAAATCCCCCAACATATGAGTCTAAATAAATAAATATTTCAACATTTCTAATTCATCAAAATTCTAATTCCGTCATTTTTTATAATTGAAAATTACTGTTACATACACTTCATTTCATACCTCCTATTTCACCAAATTATTACAATGAGATTCAACAAAAATCATTTTTTGAAAATATTTTTGATTTTTCAATGTTCAGATCATAAGTAATATTAATTTCAGTACAATATTTTTTACTCTAAACTTTTTTCTTTATTGATAAAAACTATGCGAAAAAATTCATAAATTTCTTGCTTAAGTCCCTGATCTGCATTAACTATTCGATTTTTCATAGTTGAAATACATTTTAGTTTAAACTAGAGCCACGTGTCTACAGAATTAGAAAAAGAATTTATCGATTTCAAATGAGCAGAACAGCCGGAATCATGGCAGCCGTCGAGCAACTTTTTTTTTACTCATGTCCCTCAAGACAGCTGTGGAGTCTTTTAAAATGCGTATTTTTGTATCAAATGATTCTAGAACATTCAAAGTATGTGTGTCAGTATGCTTCAAAACGTTTAAAATTATACATTCTTATTATTTTTTTTTAATTACTCTAAAATTTAAAAAAAAATTAGAAATCGTATGATTGTCCTATTTTACAAGCAGGCAATTAATGTCATTAGTTAATTGAACATAAATTCAATTTACCATGAAAGCTTCAAAACAAAACATACGAACAATTTATAATTTCTATTAAAACCATTTCATCATTAGACATTATTTGTTAGGTTTCTAGAATATTATTATTATATCTCTACTGCTTTTTTGAAAAATTTCAAATCTTCTTAAAAGCTGTCAATGTGAATATTGCTTTAATGTTTATAAGTTTGAGATCCCATATAAAAATTTGTGCATTTAAGAAATGCAAACATTCATATTACTCTTAAAAAAAAAACCAAAGTCACAAGTCGAAAGTTCAGTTTCAAGCCTTCACCTTCATTTCACTTGTAAAACAAGAAAAAAAGCAAGTAACTACATATTTTGAAATCAAAATGAACTTCAAAATACATTAAAAGAAATGGAAATGAATACGAGCTTTTGACTCGGGCGTTTAAATCATGCTTTAGTCTCACTCTCCGAGACTGATCTCGATTTTGGGCGTAAATGACCTTGCGCTCTTTTCCGACCCTATGTCAGCAATTACATGGAACTCCCCATTTCTAATGTGGAGTTCCATACAGCTCGCGAGCGATACTTCCTGTATTTATTTTTGCTCCTCTTTCACGTCACGCCGATGCCGAATATATGAGACCTAAGGGGAGATAAGCGTTTTCCAAAACTCGACTTCCAGTCCCCTGCAGATTGATGAGGACACGAGATTATGCCCGGGTGTTTATTTCATTCGAAATCCGCGCGGCTGCAGGAAGAAAAGCGTCTTCTTTTGAAAATCGAAACCATATGTTACCAGCTAACGCCTTGTTGGGAGTCGCGTGAAAATAAAGGCAATTTTCAATAGGGATTTCCGCGGAATCGTAGGGGCGACTGGAAAGTTAAATTTGGGAGTGAGGGAGATGCTCTCTGAATCTGAATCAGTGCGAATGTCAGAGATTTGTTCGTTGAAACATGTAAGTACTGATATTTCAATGCTAAATGATGGAAAATCAGTGACAAGTTAGGATTTCGGCAGATGCAACTATCGAATCAGTAACTATCACAAACTGAGACACTAGAAAAACGGTCAAAAGTATTTTTAACTTTTCCAGCTCCAATAATGACGTTTGCACAATTTTCAACGAAAAACGGCTGATCATTTTCAGTAAAAAATTGAAATAAGTTGTATATTGACTTCATTAGTGTACGTAAAATTATTTCAACGTTATCAGCGAATAGATTTTGTTCAGCATCAATCATTTTTCCACCCCTCTTTTATGCCGGTCGCACGTGGAAAAACAGCCCCGGAATCGCCCCAATTCTTGTGACCTCGTGGCTGCGGCGGCGCCCGAAGGACGCATCCTACGGGAGCCCTTCAACTGTCACTGCGACCGCAACAAAACCGTTGAAAATGTCATTTTAAATAAATCTATTTTTCATAGATCTCCTACTTATTCTTTAGGCTAATTAAGGTATTAAATATTTGTTTTACACATTTTTCACTGAAATCTTCACTGAGAAAAAAAATTCAGTGATTATCACTGAAATATTGTACTTTTTGCTAGTTCTTTATTGCATTCTTTGTTACATTACATTATTTTCATTGTCGATTGATAATAATGTAAGAGATATATTTTGTTATAAAAACTACAACTTACTGCAATTTCCAGTTTTTCAGTGAAAAACTTCCTATGACAAGATTTCATCGAATTTTTTATATTAAAAACTTTATAATTTAAAAATTTCTCATCCTGACAATATGCAGTTCATTTTACATATGTATAAAGTTTAAAAAATAGTTTCTTCTAACTTGGAAAGTCCTACTGATATTCTCATTTTTTACTTTTGGATTGATTCAACATAAAATTTACTTATCTTACATCCAAAATGAGATAACCATTACTTGCCTGTTGTGATTTCCAACATTTCATAAAAATGAGAAAATCGTTTATTCACGACCAATGTTAGAGTGATCTGTACATTATAACCTCGTATACAATACAAGATGATTAGATTTTGAAAAAAAATCTTGGAAAAATGATCAGCCTTTAGATTCTACTACAAAAAAATTCAAGTTCAGATAGATGAGTAACTCTTGATAATTGCGAGTACCATGTTTTTTTTTTAAACGAATCTAAATTTTTGAGATCATACTGTCGAGATAAATGTTGAATTCTACATTATGATGTTATTTTAAATTACATTATTCTTTTGAATAATTATATAAATTAAAAAAAAAAGAGTATTGCAGGGCCTTCGTTTTATTACTAAAATTAATTTTATTTTTCAGTTAATATTTCCATGAAAAATTCACCTTAATAGTGTCTATTAATTCAAAATCAATTGTTTCTAATCTTCAATGTTAATATTTATTCTAGCAATTTTTTTATTTGAATTTTCTATAAAATCAAGGCAAAAAGACAATAAAAAATAGTATAACAATAGTCATGCAATTAATGAGAAACTTAAAACTTAAAGATAAAACGAAATTTTTGATTCTAATATTTTAGATGAAGGGATTTTGAAAATTTCTCGTATTTCGTAACACAATATTCACTTGACTGTATTCCTATAATTTCGTTTAAAAAATGATGATTTGTTTTCTCATCATTCGAATTCAGTGTTTCTTATGCATGAATTTGTAGATGAAAATTTTGTATCCAATTTCCTAGTGATTTTTTATTTGAATTTTCTACAAAATCAAAATAAAAAAGACAATAAAAAATAATATAACAATATAGTCATGCAATTAATGAGAAATTCGATATTTCAAGATGAAAAAAATTTTGGATTCTGCTATGTTATATAAAAAGATTTTGAAAATTTCTCGTATTTTGTAACACAATATTCAATTGACTGTATTCCTATAAATTCATTACAAAAATGATGATTTGTTTTCTCATCATTTGAATTCAATGTTTCTCATTTACCAATTTCTAGATAAAAATTTTTTATCCTATTTACTGGCAATTTTTTTATTTGAATTTCCTACAAAATCAAAGCAAAAAAAGACAAATTAAATAATATAACAATATTTATGCAATGAATGAGAAGTTTTAAATTTCAACATGAGAAAAATCGGGGATTCTGATATTTTAGATACAGGAATTTCGAAAATTTTGCGAATTTCGCAACACAATATACAAATGGCGGTATTTCTATAAATTAGTTTAAAAAATGTTAATTTGTTTTCTCATCATTTGTATTCAGTGTTTTTTATTCATAAAATTATAGTAAAAATTTTTTATCTAATTTACTGGCAATTTTTAAAATTTGAATTTTCTACAAAATCAAAGTGAAAAAGACAATTAAATTATACAGGGTGTCCAAATAAAGTGTAACAGCCGAAAACCATAGATTCCTTATGAAAATCTAAGACTTTTTTTCCTTTGCCATTTTTGAAAAAACTCAAAATTTGAAAAGCTATTTAAGCCAAAAATTTTAATAATAAATGCCCTCTTTCGACAAGCGGAGGTCAAATTCACGGACCAAACTTTTCCCAAATTTTCTTCATATTTTTCTGAGTAAAAAAGTCTTTTGCCACTTTTTAGAAAACTCAAAATGAAAAAAGATATTCGAGTTGGAAGTTTCAACCAATCAGATTTCTTAGATTTCAAACTCGAATATTTTTTTTGATTTTGAGTTTTGTAAAAAGTGGCAAAGAACTTTTTCACTCAGAAAAATAATTATGAAGAAAATTTTGGAAAAGTTTGGTCCGTGAATTTGATCCCCACTTATCAATAGAGGACATTTATTATTCAAATTTTTGGCTTGAATAACTTTTTAAATTTTGAGTTTTGTAAAAAATGGCAAAGGAAAAAAAGTCTAAAATTTTTTAAGGAATCTATGATTTCCGACTGTCACACTTTACTTGGGACACCCTGTATAACAATAGTTATGCAAATAATGAGAAATTTTTAATTTCAAGATCATAAAAATTTGGGATTCTGATATTTTAGATACAGGAATTTTGAAAATTTCTCGTATTTTGACAATATTTAATTGACTGTATTCCTCTAAACCCGTTTAAAAAAATGATGATTTGTTATGTCATCATTTGAATTCAGTGTTTCTCACTCATAACTATGTAGATGAAAATTTTCAGTTCATTTTACTGCATATTAAAGAAATGAAAAAAACTGAAAAATAAATACTGAAACAGAAGTTATGAGTATAGATTCAACTAATTTTTAATAATAATAAAATAATAAAGTTGTGAAAAAATTGTCGTAAGCGTTAAACTCAAACTAGTTTCAAAGTAAAGCTGCAACAATAAATATAAAACAAAATCGGAGAACACGATTTGAATCTAAAATTAATTTGAAATGCAACAAACGCATTTCACATCACTTTACAACTTTAGAGGCTTTAAAACTCAAGACCACTGGTTTTTAACATTTTCACCTGCAAATTTCAAATACTGACTGTCAAAAAAGTTGAAATTCAAGATGAAACTTCGACTTGGGAAGGCGTATGGATTTTTCGATTCGGGATGTGGAGTATAAACTGATTGTACGGGATTAAAAGAGGTTCAGTGCGAGTTGTGCCCTTTAATTTTTGCGTGGAATGGTCTGTTGAGACTGCGAGTGACGCGGGTTCTGAGTTATGACCCGATTTGAACTCCGCACCCCTTCCGTCACCGGATATGCCGTGGATGTGGCGACGGCCCTGACCTGACTCCTCGCGCATTGACAGCTCCATTTGCTCGTCTTTTTACGCTCATTGCGTAGGTTAGTAATGCTATTTTCACCCGGCTTTTATTTGTCGTTTTCGCCTTCGCCACCACACCATAATCGCCCTTGTATAGTCCGCCAACAAACAACAAGCTGTAACTCACACTGTAAAAAATAATCGCGATTTTCACATAATCGTGTATGCAAGTTTTCTCAAATTGTATGGAAATATTAAGAATACGGAAATTTTCTGAACAAGCATTTCTCTTTCCATAATTTGATATTACTTGCTTTTTGAATTTTCTCCTGATTTTCCTTACGAGAATTCCAGAAACTGAATTTTAACGATGTCAAAGACATTTTTAACTTAATCTACTTCAAATTTCTAATTCTTAAAAATTTGCAGGGTCTCAAATTTTACATGATCCAAGTTTTGACTAAACTCATACTGGAAATATTCGATGAACGACAGAGTTATCTAGAATGTAAATTATAAAATCGAACGGGGTTTTAGAAAGTCAAAGCTATCCAAATTTATACAAGCTCCATAACTTGTATCACGAAATTCGCTTCGGTTCGTAAAAGTCTTGATGAGAAAGTGAAATTTTTATTTACTCGCGCTTATTCATAGATTTTTCAAAATCTACATTCATTTCGCGTAATAGAATAAAAATTCTTCCTTCCATTGATGTTTGTCGAAAATTTTCTTATGAGATATGTAAATTTGATTTCCAAAAGTTTATTGTTCAAAAAGCCATTTTTTAAATGGATGTCAACTTTATTGAGGATTTATAAAATATTTTGTAATGCCAAGTAAATTCAGCTTAATTCAGTTACACCCACAAAAAAACCTGTCGATTTTCCAATTCCGATTTCGAGTCTCGATTTCAAAATTTAAATCAAGGTCTTCACAATACATGAAAAAGAACGCACATTGCCTTTTATTACTCCTACACGCGACCTCAAAAAAAACCACGGTAAGAAATATCCAATTCTTCAACGCCACATGCAATTTTTCCAATAATCTTTTATTTATCGCTTCTAAGACTCCAATTATCAAGTCGTAATGTCGTTCCCGGAAGTTGGAGTTTATCGCTTCTAAGCGTACCCATTTTTTTACAGCAAACGTAGGATTTTGCTGCGTTTGAAAAAAAATGACGCATCAACAGCAATTTAATATGAATATGTATTTTGACCAAAATAAATTTCAAGTTGTACAAAGTTTTTGGAACAAAGCTGCATAAAATTGGATGAGCAACAGCGGAAATTTTCAAGTTTTTACCTGCTTTTTTCAGCTTTCGTTTCCCAGTGAAAAGTATTTTGAAAGCGAGAGTCCTTTGAGTGCATAATAACAGGATAATTTGTAAGGACACGTCTGTTGTGAGTTGTAAAGTTCAAAGGAAATGCCGAGAACCGCTGGGCCCATTGGGCCCGTAATCGGCAGGAAAATAAACCTTCTCTTTTATTGGGTCCGTCGGAGAGCTTCTCGGAATATTAGAAAAAATTAGGGAATCTGGCTCTGTTTGAAAGGGAAACAGGGAAATATCAAGATTCAAGGATATCCAGTTTTTTTTGCGTATTTGGAAAGAGTGAAGGAGAATTTTATAAATATTGAAACATTCGTACAGATTTTCCATATTTTTTCATTAGAAAAAATTTCATGTGGAATTATTGATATTAAATGAAAATTATAAATATTAAAATTGCGAATGGATTGATATGTTGGGTGAATAAGTTAAAAATTGGCTGGGATGATCGAAAAGTTGTAAATTTTTATTTATGTAAAGAAATATTTAAAACAAATGTTGAAATTATTTTAGGTAATAATAATAATAATAATATGCAATAAATTATATTTTATTAAATTTTCATCATTATTCAAATCAAGAATAGTATATATAATTTATAAGTTACAGTTAATTGATGAAAAATTGATTGGATATATTCAACATGAAACTTCTTTTTATGAATCTTGAAAATAGTCTTTTAAAAAAATTGACATATTTTTCATGTTTAATAATTTTTCTGGAAAACAAATTTTTGAACTCAACAACGTCCTTAAATTTTCTGATTTTTGACATTTATAGGTCTAATTTTTACAGTTATTCATCAAATTTTTCTAAAACTCACAAAGTTTTTAAAAATATCCAGAGATATTCGAATTTGATGAAAAATTGATTTGATATATTCAATATGAAACTTCCTTTTATGAATTTTGAAAATAATCTTTTAATGAAATTGACACAATTTTCATGTTTGTACAATTTTTTTAGAAAATACATTTTTGAACTGAACAACGTACTCAAATTTTCTGACATTTGACATTTATAGGCCGAATTTTTACAGTTAATCATTAAATTTTTCTAAAACTCACAAAGTTTCTAAAAATATCTAGAGATATTCGAATTTATTGAAAAGTTAATTTAATATTTTCAACAATAAACTTTCTTTTATGAATTTTAAAAATGATGTTTTAAAGGAATTGACACATTTGTCATGTTTGTACAATTTTTTTGAAAAATTAATTAGATATTCTTAACATTCAACTTCCTTTTATGAATTTTGAAAATAATGTTTTAAAAGAACTGACACATATTTCATGTTTGTACAGTTTTTTGAAAAATAAATTTTTTAACTCAACAACGTCCTCAAATTTTCTGATTTTTGATATTTATAGACCGAATTTTCACAGTTATTAATCAAATTTTTCTAAAGCTAACAAAGTTTTTAAAAATATCCAGAGATATTTGAATTTCATGAAAAATTGATTTGATATTTTCAACATTCAACTTCTTTTTATGAATCTTGAAAATAATCTTTTAAAAGAATTGACACATTTTTCATGGTTGTACAAATTTTTTTTTTTTTTTTAATAAATTTTTGAACTCAACAACGTCCTCAAATTTTCTGATTTTTGACATTTATAGGCCGAATTTTCAGTTATTCATCAAATTTTTCTAAAACTCACAAAGTTTCTAAAAATATTTCTAGATATTTTAATTTGATGAAAAATTTCTTTGATATTTTCAACATTCAACTTCTTTTTATGAATTTGGAAAATATTTTTTTACTCTAATTGCCACATTTTTCATATGCGTACAATTTTTTTAAAAAATAAATTTTTGAACTCAACAACGTACTCAAATTTTCGGATTTTAAACAATGTTGAAAAATACTTAGGAATCGCTACAATTTTATGTATTGCAAGATTGTAACAAAACTTGACGGTTTTTAAGAATTTCAAAAAATTTTTCAAATGCTAAAAAACATCAATATACATATGCAAAACAATAATTTCGATGATCGAATCTGAAAAATTATTAATTTTAAAACACCAAAACAGCGTATAAAAACTTTTTATACCGTAATTCATAAATCATAGATTTTCGAAATAAAGAACTTTTTTTTCTCCACTTGAGAAAATAATTGCCCGAAAAAACAAAAAAAATCTTCATTTTTGGAAGTTGCTACAAAAAAGTTCGGCTTTTTTAGTTTTTAAAAAAGGTTCTTGATTCTGAAACGAAGCGAAACGATCGCATTATTTTCAAGCGCCTGCTTTATTTCTCGCACCCCAACAAGAATTAAGTGGCTCCATGCATTTTTTTCGAGTCTCCATGATACAAAAATAAGGCAAAGGCCGTTTTTTCAAACCTAACAGAGGACCAACCCAACGTAGTTTTCAGAAATCAAAAAAAAAAGGGAAAACTTGGCAGGTGGGCGAAAAATTCCAAGATTCGTGAAAAAAAGTAAATATTCTTTTCAGTTTCATTTGGGTATACTTTTTGCACTAAACTTCATTATTTATTTGTTACACAAAGTTTCTTCCTTTGAATAAAATATTCAAAGAAATATCCAATCAATAATACATGATAAATAATTGCATGATTTTTAAATAAAAAAAAAATAATAGATTTTAATAGCTTCAATTTATTATTACGAATTCAATTTATACATTTTCATTCCACTCTTTTTCACTTGTGTCAACGAATTTCTAGAAGGACGTAGAAATTCCATTGCCAATGAAGACGCAGGAAGACGATGAATTCCGAATTTTTCGTTTCAGATATTCAGATTCATTTTCCCTCTTTTTCGTGGGTACGTGAGCATCTGCTCTATCTAGAAAAGTAGAAGTAGAATAATAAAGAAGCTGGCTAGAAAATAGAATAAAAAAACGATTGAATTCATCTGCTTGTATTGCGCGCTACCTGGAATTCGGAAAAGCGATTCATCAGTCCTGACGTTTCTCGCCAGATTAAACGTTTCCTTTCGAATTTAATATTTAATCGTGTCGAGAATCACGATTCACCATTTCAGAAAAGGTGTTTTTCAGCGGGAGTGTAGTAATCAGAAATACATTTTCGAACCGCAGAAATGGAATTAAATTTTAGATGAAAAATAATCAACGTTGATTTGAGTAGATCCAAATATTTTTGAATATTTTTGAATAAATAAAATAAATTTTTTTAGTAAATAAAATTAAAAAAATTTTTAGAGTTTAAAATATTGAGAATATTTTTGAGAATTTAAAACGTTTATTACTATTTTCGAATGAATTTTCTTTTTCTTTTTTTTTTTTTGAATCATGAAAGGAAATTCAAAAATCTTGATAATAAAACAGATTAATCACAATTTCCTGAAAAGTGGAACAATCAGTTTGTAAAATTTTTTTCACATGATTAAAAATGAGTTTCATTCAATATATTTTTACAATATTTTCGAAAACTCATAATTTTTAAATAACGAAATTCGACTTTTAAAGATAAATAAATAAAAAACGTTGCTTATTTTGCTCGTAACAAAAAAAAAGGGGGGGAAAAGGTAATGCAATGTCGAAATTGATAAGTCAAAATGTTTCATATTTTTAAAAAATACATACATAAAGAAATATAAGTTATCAAAACAAAAAAAAATGAACCAAAAGTTTCAAAAACATAAATTTTTAGAGTTGAAAAAAAAGTGAAATTAATCAAACAAAACATTTAATCAAGTCGTTATACAATATCATAACGCTTTTCTACTTCTTTGACTCATAAATTACATTATGCTCCACATGCCTTCAAAATCGAGACTTTTGAGATGCTAAAATGATCCTTTAGCTGCTTCGTCAAATTTAAATATACATCAAAGTACCGCCAAAAAAGAACAATAGTTCATCAGGGTTGAATTCGTTGATTTTCAATCGTCGAAAGAACAATTAAAAATTAGGAAACCATAAATTGAATTCAACCTTTGCGGCCTTTTTTTCAGTATCGAAAAATTGAAATCCCAGTCTTTGAAATGCGCTTTATCATTTTTTTTTTTTTTTTGCTGAATCATCTATCGATAGAACTTTTTAATAGTACGAATAATGAATTTCAAAGCGTACCAACGAAATTGTATAAGAATCTATATTTTCTTAATGAAAAAAAACGCGTGAGTTTGTCATTTTATTAAGTTTCTAAGATTCAGATTTCAGATTTCACGTCTCTGGTTAATTCTACACTTTACAATGAGGAAAAAACCAATTGAAATCACTGAGGATTACTCTAAATAATAAACAGTTATTTTCCTAAAAAAAAATTTCCCTTAAATTCCTGGTTTTTCACGATGGCAACAACCCTCGTGTCATACATGGCTGACCTTTAACTGAAAGTCAACCCCCAACTTGAAGGGAAAAAAAATGAAATAACCATATTAACCCCCTGAAATAGTAACCGCATTTTGCGGGAGAAGGAAGCGGAAAGGTGACCTCTTCCGGGGCAGCGAAAGGCGTTCGAGGAAATCCTTATGATAAGTTCGAAAATCTCTAATAACAGGCGGCAAAGCGAATTTCCGGCCCGAAAAAAGGGGCCTGCGGTCGCAAACGGAACAATGCTCGCGATTCCCGGGCTCGACTACAACAGGTGGTGCAACGATTTTCGGCTTCTTCAATCCCGAGATCGCAGGGCCCAAAAGACCAGAAGTCGCGGCCATTGAAATAAGTCAAATGCTCGAGTTCCCACTCGAATTCCCCAGCGATACGAAAAAAACACACGCCACAAGCTCATTTACAAGGTTTTTTAAGGCATGTGTTTTCGATAGAAAAGAAGCAATCGAAACAAAATACAACAAAAGTCGACCGAGTCGATTCTACTGCATGATGTTGGCGACTGAGTCGGATTTTAGTGATTTCAAGCGTTCTAAATCGTTTTTTCTAATATTTTATACATACATATATTATTTAATTAATGAAATGCTATTTTATGTATTACATAATTCATGGACGGATGGATAAAAGAAAAGAAATAATGAATTTATAATTAAATTTTAAATTTATAATGAAATTATGATTTAATGTAATAAAATTAAAATATTTATTGGATTTATAAGTCTATTAATTATAAATTAAAATTTGAATCATAATATTGAATGAAATTATGTTTAAATTTTCAATTTATAATTTGATTCTCTCCGAAAACACTTTCCGAAAAATTCTTTTCACAATCTGGAAAATCACAAATTCCGAAAAAATTTCTCAAAACTCTATTCTCCCATTAAATTTTGACATTTTCCAAAAATTGTGCGAAAATTTTCCGCGGTGCAAAAATCATAATATAATAAATTGTAAATATTTCTACGAATCTTGAAAATCATTATAAAAAAGTCACGTGATTTTCGTCTCCTGAAAATACACGGAGAAAAATTTTTTGTAAATTTTATCGAAACGGCGGTAGAATTTACCAAACTTTTGGCGAAGTGGTGATAATTTCCAACATTAGTA
>JAPYZL010086227.1:0-14173 GCA_030522825.1 Platygaster orseoliae
GGGATAGGCCGCACAGGGAAAGTGGTGAGAGGTGGAGGGGCATCGCCAGTTGGAATAACCGAGCGGAAACGAGTTGGAATACACGATCGTTGGAATAAGAGATCGTTGAAATAAACGAAAGTTTACTGTATGTTTAAATATAAATATTTATAGTCCAATGAGAAATTTGTATCTTCTACAATACAGTTATTAGGGCTGATAGGAAAAAATGCTATTCTGATTTAGGGGAGCTTCTCCTGTAAACGGGGTTTTTCGCATCTTCATTTCAAGCGTTTCAAATTTTGTACATTATATTGAAGCGTATTAAATTGTGAATGGATCACGCTCGAGATAATAGAAAAAAAAATTTTTCAACTTACTTTTTTTAAAGAAATTTGACGAAAAAAAAGGAAAATTTTGCAAATTTTGTTGTAATTTTTGAAAAAATCATTTTCTTCAAAAAAACAAAAACGGCGTTTCAAAGAGGACTCAAAAAAAAAAAAAAATTGAATATTGTTTGTTCTCACAGATCAACTCCTGAGGCTCTACAATACATACTGTTTACCTCTACGAAAATGACATGTACCACTTTGAGCAACCATATTGCAGGAACAACTCGATATTTTCACATAAAATTTGAACTGTATCAGTCTTTAATAAAGAATAATAATGTTTGTATATTTGATAAAGGTATTTGCATTTTATAATTAAACTCATTCTAGTTTTTTAGAGAATGTTGAAAGGTTTTATTTTCGAAAGAATCATACTGATTGTTCAAAATATCATAGTATTTATACGATTTTTCGAGGACTGATACGTTATAAAAAAATCTTAAATTTGGTTGTTTACAAATAATTAACATAAAAAAATTGGCGTTGCTTGCTACAGACAATATTCCGACGTAAAAGTACAAATATATCACCTTGGGCAACTTTGAGAGATTGGAATTTTGTTTTAACAGATTTTTATCATGGGTGAGAGTATTTTCTTAAATCTATATTCTATTGTTGACAGTGTGGAATATATAAAATATATTTATTGCATAAAGAACAATTGTTATTCCAAGAAAGTTAGAAATTCTATTGATTTTTTCAGATTATGTGATAGAGAGCATTTTTTGGAAAAATCACAATGAAATTCAAGTTATTTTCAATGAGTTTGTATGAATATTCAGATTGTTTTTTTAAAAACTATTTCTACTTTCTAAAGTACAGAAAAATTTTTTTTTAGCATGAAATAAACTCTGTACTATTGGTATTCAGATTAACCACGATTTCATGATCGTCCAATGTGTAATTTTAGGCATATATGGTATTGTTTACAGTGGGGAACAATCTTTACTATATAATGTTGCGTTCAAGATATTACAAACTTCTAAAAAGAAGGAACTTTGTCAATTATCTCAGAATTTCACATGAATTTTCCAATTTTGAGCCATTTTAAAAGAATCACAATTTCAGTTCTTCAGAATATAAGTGTAAATCAAAAGAAATCACTCTTAATGTATGATTTTGGAACAATAAAAAGTATTTTCATAGAATTTTCGTATACACAATATAAGATTGTTGCAGGTATAATATTGTTAAAAGCTGCAAAAATTTGAAATATAATATAGAGTCTACATTATATTGGAAATTTCGAAAAAATACGAACTTTCCATAGTTTTTTCGGAATATTCAAAGAATTTCAAACCCTGATCCGTTTCGGAAGAATCACAATTAAAGTTGTGTTCAATAAATAAAATCAAAAACTTTGAATATTACTTGCAATGAATAATTGAATTATCTTTGAAGTAATAGTCTTTACTTTCGTGAAAATAATTCAATCATCAGCAAGAGTATAATTTTCGACGTCTATTATTTTGTTTATTAAAGGATTTTTTTTTGAAGGGTTTAAAATTGTTTATACATTGTTTGTATTAACTCTGCGCTTTTGGTGCGAAAAAAAAATAGTTATCGCGAACTGGATCTGCCTGCCTTATCTGCATGTTTAGTCTTATTCTTATTCGATTCATGTAATCGATACGCGTTCGAAGAAGAGTTTCATATAACTCTTGATGTACAATGTTAATTAATCTGAAACCAACTTGACGAGATAAAACAATAAACTCTACAATTTCAAAATAATCAATATAATTATACAGGAATTTCGCATAATTCCCTTAATTTTCCCTCATAATTTGATAATATGTCAGATGAAAATAAACTAGATGTTGAAAAACGTGTTCATCATCGATATGACTTATCATATTGAAAGATTAAATTCGTGGAATGCGCTTGTAGGTGCATTTATTTTGATTGAGATGGCGCCAATTCACGTGTTTGAACGAAGCATAATAGATATTAATTATTGCGAAATTAACCTGATTGTTAAGAGTAATTTGTTAATTGTAAAAAGTTCATAAAAATGTAAGATACAGTAATTGTAATAATTGTTATTAGAATGAAAATAAGTGTACAGTTATCTTCAGATACAAGCTTGATTTTGAAAAGTTTATTATTAAGTTGAAAATTCACTAAATAAAATTCTATACCATTATCACGTCACTTATTCTTCATTACAAAAAAAATTTGTGAAAATTTTTTAAACTTTTAAGCTTTTCGAAATAACCGCAAACGTGAAGCGGCAATTTAATGTAACTTTAAATAATAATTTTATCATAGAAAGTTATAAAAAATTCTGAGGGTTTTTGTGTTTTTTTATCAATTATTATGAATTTTTTTACGTTTCTTAAATATTCGTTTAGATTTTATTTATTGTCAGTTATTTGTTTCGATAAAGGTAACGTAGAATAGTTGGAAGTATAGTTATTATTCTAAAAAAAGTATGCTAAATCTCGATATAGCGTGTGACTCTAAAATACAAATTTTATATTCAGTATACATGCAAATCGTTGGGAAAAGTACATAATGCAAGTTATTACAAAGAACTATTGTTCATCATTCAGCGTTTTGCAATGATTTTTCGCAATGAGTGTTAAACAATTGTAATATTTTTATCGCTACACATTATGACTTCATTATTGAATGAAAGTGGTCTACTGCTATTGAATATGTAATTCATCACAAGGTTTTTCAATCAACAAAACCATTGTCGAATCGTCAATTGCATCAAGGTAAATTTAAAATATTTTTTATTTCGAAAGTTTATGTGAGTTTTGTGTGATTTTTGCATATATCAAAAACCAATCTGCAAATAGTGCATCTTCATGCTCGAAAAGTGTGTTCAATTTTGGTAAAGATGAATTTTGTCCTAGTCGTAGATGAGGCCTACAATCGTCAGAATCCATCAAGACAGCTTCAAAATTACTCTAAATTATTGGTTTAGGAATTAAGTAAATGGTATTGTTCTCGGTGAATTGAAAAATTTATATTTGTAGTTTTTGAATTAGATTTTAAGTTCTCAAAAAGTTTTCTGAATGTTGTAAAACAGAAGTTTATGAATATCATCCTTAACTCCACGTTCATTCAAGTAATTCCACTTTTGCAACTCGTCGCATAAAATACTATTCTTCGATATCCGGATGCAAACTCCAATTGGTCATGGCCAGTTAAAAAAACAATGAAGTCATTTGACCAACTTTCAAATTAAGTATATAAATTGAATAACCAATTGTAAACTCCGATCGGCAATTGGGCATGATGTCAATTGTGCACGGAATAATTGTGCATATTTTTCTAAATAACTACACTGGGCGATACAAAACCATGAACTTGTATGCCCCAATTTGTTAAATCCACTATTATAGTAATTAATTCCCAAAAAATTGCACAATCATCCAGTGGACAATGAAAACAGAATTTAATAAATTTGTACAAAACCAACATCATCCCGGCAATCGCATTTTGGAACTCCGTTCAAAAAAATGCGATTCGAGACTTTAATTATTCCCCAAAATTTCCGGAAATTCTAAATGGAGTCGAAAAAAACCAATTACCATATACAGTGTCCAATCGAAAATAATCTCCACAACCTATTCAAAAATATTTTTCTAAACACAAACAAACCCTCCCTCCCCCCGCCCCCTATAAAAAATCCACGTTAGATAATCGCGTTACGTCGTCAATATACACAGTAAGCCCCGGAGGTTATCTTGGTCGATTGCAAGGAGCTGCACGGTACCGCTCGTGGGCACGATGAATACCCTCGCACATTTGCGTACATGCATTAAGTGGCGGAGGGGCTGTATCTTGGGGGGAGGGGGTTGAAGGGGTAGCAATGGACAGGAGCTTACGGAGGGAAGTACATGAAACGCAAAGGGTGGCCGAAGGTATAAAGGAGGTGAGAGCGAGAGCCGGCGAAAATGAGGGAGCGAGAAAAAGAGAGAGAGAGAGAGTGAGTGAGTGAGGGAGGGAGGGAGGGAGGAAGGGTGGAAGAGGGAGATTTCCCCGGTTCGAGGGGTGGATGCCGGGGGTGGTGGAAAGAGTGGGCCGAGCTAAGACGAAGCGTAATGACGCCCTGAATCAATATGTGGAGGCCACTGAGATATGCATACGAACTAAGACAAGCAACGGTGCCGACGCTTTTCTCCGGACTTTCCTCTTTTTCAAGCGTCCTTCCGTCTCGCTCCCACTCACGGGCCGAGCTCCTGAAGGGGGTGGTTTTCCATCGGCGGGGGGAGAGGGTGGTGGGAACCGCGGAGTCTTAAGGAAGGAGGGGAAAATTAAAGACGAAAAATAACGACCCACGAGGAGAGCCGGGCACCCCGCTGCCGCCCCTCGGACACCCTTGTCTCCTTGCCGAGCCAACCCCTCCCAGCCCCCAGAGTTTCCTTTTCCACCCTTCGACTTTCCCTACCTGCCTTCGTTTACGTATTTTAAAGAGCGAGATTCTTCGATGGGGACGAGGGAAGGTTTAGGTTTCGAGAAGTGTCATATTTTGTTTTTAGAGGGTTGGGGTTGGGGTGGGCGATGACTTGAATGTGATTGTCTCTTGTGATCATGAGATGATCTGATTGATTGGTAGATGGGGTAATGTTATTAATGGTCACTTTTTGTCAACATTATGGAAATATTTTACTTGAGGTTGATATAATAGTGGTGTGGACGTGAACTATGTGACTTGGGGGTGTTGAAGTGGTCAGTCAAGATTTTGATGGGCCATGTCTTGAATGGTGGATATGTGACGTGTCTATTGTGGTCATGTGATAAGTTGATTGATTGGAGGACTTGGTGGTCAACTATTGACGTTGTTAATGTTATTTTTTTGCCAATACTATGTAAACAGTTTACTTGGGGTTTTGAAGTAACCAGTCAGGATTTGGGTGAGTTCGAGATGGGCCATGTCTTGAATGATGGGTATGTGACATTTTTTGTGTGGTCATGCGAGAAGTTGATGGGATAATATCATTATTGATAACTATTTTTAAACATTATACAGTTTACTTGAGGTTGATATGATAGTGGCGTAGACGAGAACTTTAGAACTTGGGAGTGATGAAGTGGTCAGTCAGGATTGAAATGGCAGTCATGAATTCTATTCAGTTCAGGCTTGAATTGAGATTTCGGAGGTTCTTACTTTTTCAGTTGATAAAATCTTGTGAAGCTTATAAGGTTTTTGTATTTGTAAAAAAGTTGATGCGAGAAATTTGTGAACTTTGAGCGTGTAATACAAAATTTTGAATTTCTCACCTCACAAGTTTCCAATATTAGACATCCGAAACTGCATAATTTTCTGTAACTCTTTGTTTATATGTTGTTTTTATGTTCTATGTTTGTGAAGCTACTGAAAATATTAATAAAAATTCCGTTTTTTTAGACAGTTAACGAAGTTCCAAGTTCATCCTAGGTTTTTTCATAGATGATTAAATCGTGAAAAATTTATTTTTAGTACTTCCAATGTTTTAAAATTTCATGATAGTAGTGCAAGGATTATACATATTTCAAGTCTTTAAAAAAATATTTCCAAAAGTTGTGATTATTTTCAGAAATCATCAACTCTTGGCATGTAAATATCCAACAAGTTTAATGGAAATATATAAATTGATCACTTTATCCATATAGATTTATATGCTTTTTGGTAATTTACTATAAAAAATAAATAAATAAATAAATAAATAAAAAATAAAAATTATTTCAACACTAGAATAGTTTCAAAAAATTTAAAGTGCACGTAATATTAAAAAAATATTTTTCGTAAATAGCATAAATATAGGTTCATATTTTCTGTCAGAATGTAGAAAAATTTTTTAAAATTGCCACAAACTGAATTATTTTTATGACAATTTACCGATATAATAAAACAGATATATTACAATACATTGATTTTGAAAATTAAAAAAACATTTATGTTAATGTTAACAATTTTACCGAATCTTTAAACGAAGTAAAAATAACGATATGATTGAGGTTACTCAATACAATGAAATATTCAAATTTCTTACAAGATCTTAAGAGGTTATACGTACCTTTTTACAATTAATTTTTTCACATCAATAAATATTGAGTGAATACTGAAAATCTTTGAAAGTTTCTTCAATTTTTGCAACCTCTTAATTGTCATCAAAACTTTGTAGGAACTGCATAGAAGTTCAAGAAACTCTGCGGAGTTTTCAAAAGTTTGATTAAAACTCGTCAATATACTCTTTCATACCACGATTACTGCTGACGGTTTTGTGTAACCCACATCTAAAAAAATTCCCTTGAATTTTTCCAAACTTACTCAATTGATTGAGGATGAAGTAGTTGAAAATTTCTAGGAAATCCGGAACTTGCACAGTTCAGCAAAAAATTATTTTCAAATTTTTTCATGATTATGGGAAAGACGAAAAAGAATATAAGAACCTTAGAATATGCTGAAATAAGCTTTAAAACCAAGAAAAAATTTTTTATATTAAGATAGAATTTTCCTATTGAAGAAATTCGTAAAAATTCTAACTAAATTTTCGAAATGTTTTGAATGAATCCATTTAGAAAATTTTTTTTTCTTACATCATTCTCGGAATAAGTATTAAGGGGGTATTCTACCAAAATGGCCCGGAAATTACTACTTTTTTGAGTTGTTGTAAAAAAAAACTAGTTAATATTTTGGAATGAAACTTTTTGTTGGTCGAATTAAATTATTTTACTAACAAATTACAATTTTGATAATAATAAAATATTTATTTGAATTGCAATGGCAACGTGTTGAAGTTGAGGCTGCAGAAAAAAAAGTTGCTCCACGATTGACATGATTTTGCACGTTCAAATCATCTGAAACACGAAAAGTCATATTTCTTTTATTCAGTGGACTTTTTGCTATGGCCGGTACCAAAAGATATTTGATATCTGTTTTTAAACAATTTTACAGTATTTTTTACGTCAAATTCATTACGTCAAAATCATAATTTAACGTAAAAAGTAGTGTAAAAATGTTTAAAAACAAGATATCAAATATCTTTTGGTACCGGCCATAGCGAAAAGTCCACTTAATAAAAGAAATATGACTTTTTGTGGTTCAGATGATTTGAACGTGCAAAATCATGTCAATCGTGGAGCAACTTTTTTTCTGCAGCCTCAACTTCAACACGTTGCCATTGCAATTCAAATAAATATTTTATTATTATCAAAATTGTAATTTGTTAGTAAAATAATTTTATTTGCCCAACAAAAAGTTTCATTCCAAAATATTAACTAGTTTTTTTTTACAACAACTCAAAAAAGTAGTAATTTCCGGGCCATTTCGGTAGAATATCCCCTTAATTTGTATATTTAATTTTACGAAAATTCGGAAAATGTTTGTTTCACGTTCGTTGAACGTAATTCAAACAAATAACAATTGTTCCTTGACGTTACAAATCATTATAAACAATGGCCATTTAGAACATCGAAAAAATTTATTATTTACTTGAAAAACTATACCTATAGTAAATGTAAACCAAGTATATAATGAATTCTATTATCAGCAGAAAAAATTTTATATATCTTAATCTGCATGTGTGATATACTAGTTGTACTATGAAAAACCAAAAATTTTGCAATTAAAACTCTTACAAACATTAAATTGAAATTATTTCCAAAACTGACGAAAAAGGTGCTTCAACGTTGAATTTTTTCCTCGCCAATTCTAAACCCATTCTCCAAAACTGCAAGCCCATTGCATCAAACGTATACATATTTATTACTTCATCAAAGGAACCCGAAAACAGACAAAAGCCTCCATTAAAATGAACCTCGAAAACATTAATTGGCCTTCGTGTTCCTTCATACCACTCACACAAGAAACCATGCAAGAGTAAATCTTTTGTGATCTTCTGAAAAACTGTTTTTTCCTCTAATCAAAGGCTACAGGCTTTTTTAAAAGCAGTATTTGCCTATTATTATAGAAATTAAGGAAAATTCATAGGATTTCATTCAACAAATTTTCCACCGCAACTGTATCAGACAATTTTAAATAATTTTCTGAAATTTCTTGATAACTGCGGGAATTAGTACTGTATCATAACATGAAAAAATTGATAGCAATAGTTTTTTCAGGAGAACGTCAAAAAATACAATATCTTAATTACGTATGTCAATTCAAAAGTGTACAGTATTTAGTTTCTATTTATTTTCTATTTCTAATTATTTTCTATTATATCAGTATTTAGTACTCTAAATATTACATCTATTATTAATAAACATATAATAATAATGTTATGTAATACCTCACATTCTCTATGCTATCTCATTATTCAACAAAATCGTCTACAAAAAATAAAAATTGCATGAAAATAGATTTTAGCTTTATTCTAATATGTCTGGCAACTGTAAATGTTCGTTTTGAGTTGATTTTCCTACATATTGCGTAAGATTGAAAAATTCAGATATCCTTAGTATCTAAAAGAACTTCTTTTATCGTTTATGAATACCCTCGCATTCATATGCATTCATCAACGAGTACGCCTTTCGCGTCAGCTCACTGGATGTTAATTTTTACGCTAATCAATAGTCCAAACTTGGTGGGCGCCGACAAAAAGGACTGGGTAGAAAAAAAAGCGAGTGTGTCCCGACGACAAAGAGAAAGACGAGGGTGGAAAAGAGGGCTGTGAAGTCGCGGGAGTGTGGGAGACGTTAAGATCGAAGGATTCTGTAGGAAGAAGTGGAGGTTCTCATTAAACAGCCCGGGCATCGCGCTTAAGAGTTCGAATACGAAGAAGGCGGAAGAAGCCGGGAAAAAGGGAAGAAACATGTAAGACTGTGATAGAATGAGACAGGGAGGGAGACAGAGATAGTGATAAGGGGGTTGGGGTGAATTATCAGAGCTCTCGCGTCCTTTGCTTCTCGTCCTGGAGGTTCGAAACCTGGGGGTGGGCAATATGGCCGCCGCTGATGAGCGATGCTCGTAACCCTTACCGTGGTAAGACAGGAGTAGCTTAAGTGTCATCCATTCTAAAAGTAAAAAATAGGATAGTCTACTTGAGGGGTTATATGGGCAATTCTTTTGTTGGTATGCTACACGTTTTTTTATAGTATTTTTCATTAGTATTTTATTTTTTATTATTTCATTACGTTATTTTATTATTATATACAACGCCTATTTGTTTTAATAACTATCATTGTTTCTGGGGTTAAGTTTTGCACTTTAAGGCATTTATAATAGAATCAAAAAGATCTTTTAATAATAAATGATAGCAAATTTAGAAAAAAATTTCTCATACAGCTGATAAATCTGATTTTTGTCCTCGTTGGTATACATGTTATGGAAATCGTTTCAGACCAAGCAACAAATCGTGTGGAAACTCTGCTCCTCTGGTGTGTCGATTTTGTTGTATTATTATTTGTTCTTGTTGTAAAGGTTCACCATATTATTTAGAAATAACATTGCCCCTGCTGAATAATTTCAAGAAAAGTTTCGAATGTTTTTTTAGATGTTGGTATGTTATATATAAAAATTATATATGATTTATATATGATTTATATATGAATTATATATGATACGTTGGTATGTTACACGTGCGATTTCCGATGTCTGAAAATAGGGTCAAAATATTTTTTACACTTCTCATTAAAAAAAACATTCATATTCGAAAGTTGAAATCTATTTATTTTGCAAATACAATATTGAAAGGTTTTTTTTTCAAATGTTTCGATAAAAAAATGTTAAAAAAAATTTTTTTTGCCTCGAAGAATTAAAAAATGGAAGTCTATGATTGATCCTTGAAAGATGTAAAATATGACACTATTTTTCTTTTAATATTTTTTATGAAAACGAAATTTTCTAACTTACATTGAACAAACATACTTTCAAGAGCTAATGTTCAAGATTTCATGTCAATCCGAGCAGTAGATAACAAGTAGCAACTTGATTTGTAGCGCGCTACCTAACTTGCGAAAGGTATCTCGCGCGGAACTCAAAACTTTAAGCGTGATTTTCTCTGAATGTTGTTTTTCAAAAAATCCCTTTGCGGTGGTCACAATATCTCAAAAACTACTCGACCAATTGATGTTTTTATAATTTACTTTTTTTTTTAGTTACTCTCTCGATTTGAATTGGTAGAAAACTACTTATTATTAGTGGAACTTCACTAATTGAAAAAGAGAAAAGTGAGCCACTAAAGATTAGTGAAAAATCACCAATTGAAATAGTGAATTTAGCTTACTAGTTGAATAAGTGAGTTTTATTTGTTTAAAAAGTAAAAAAAAGCACTTTATTCAATATAGAATATTCACTCAATATTCGGTCACATATACTGAATTTTACTTTGTCGACCATCAAATTACTTTTTGAAATAGTAAGAATCTAACAATCCGTTAGTCGTTTAAAAAATTTCAATAATTGAATGGTAAACTTTAAAATCACTAATTTATGTTGTAGAATTTGACTATTTATTTAGCTACCTTGTGGAATTCCAATAATCGATAGTGAATCACTCACCTACTAATTCAACTAGTAAAAATTTCATAATTATTCAAACTGAGAGAGTACAATACATTGTATTTCAAAGATCATTTTTCATGTGCTGTATTTTTTTTAACTATTAATTTTTTTTAAATACATTCTTGGGACTCAAAAAATTGACTTTTTTTTGCATCATGGTTTCTGAAGGAGAAAAAGGTTTTTTGCCTACAGTTTTTCGTTCGAGTACTCGGCACTGTAGTTAACAACTATACATTTTTTTTTATAACAGTTGAGTTATTGGTATTTTATCGTGATCATTGACAGACTCTGCTGAAAAAACGCGCTTTATGGCAGGAACTATAACTTCTACAATTTTCGATATTTTTTTATAACTGACCACTCTTTTTTTTATAAGAATGTGGATTATGTATACCTGTTAATTTCATTTCAAATAAATAATTTCATATCGTTAAAAAAAAACAAACAAACATGCCATAAATTAAAAAAATAAATTTTTTTCTTCCAAATCACTCTGTATAGCTCTAGAATTGCGAAAAATATTATATTATTTATAAAATTTGCAAAAGTTTATTTTCTAAGAATTTTCATGACCCTATCCATTACCTATATTTTTTCTAAATCATTTATGTACATAAATAGTTTAAGTAAATTTTATTCATAATTCAGTTACTAGGTTCACAATTTATGGTCCGAAAAATCAATATACTTAACCATTTCAAAAACTATAACTATATGTAAAATACAATTTTAACTAAGTTTTTTACCCTTTTCGTCCTTCAACTTTAGACAGT
The DNA here is from genome assembly GCA_030522825.1 of Platygaster orseoliae. NCBI lineage: Eukaryota > Metazoa > Arthropoda > Insecta > Hymenoptera > Platygastridae > Platygaster > Platygaster orseoliae. Next base: position 11,589 of record JAPYZL010086227.1, read on the forward strand.
TGTTTAAAGTTGTTTTTCGTTCAACATGTTTTTACCAATTCGCACTGGTTTCGATAATTTTTTTTTAAATGTTCTTAAAGTAATCCTCTTCAAGGTGACGTATTCATTTTGCAAAATTGTAATTATTTGTTAGAATAGAATAATATTAATTTGGAAAATATAGGTTGAAAGTGATTTTTTTCGAAATTATTGAAAATCCGCACATCATCTTGAAACCAATTTCATGCACATTGAGAAAAAATTTTTTTTTTGCAGGGGAATGAAAATGAAGAGCTCAATCGTGTTGACCGTTTCTACTTGATCCAAAAGAAGAGCTTTAAAAATCGAAGAATGAGACAACTTTTTCTAAAAAACATTAATTTTTTTTTCGGATTATGATAAGTTGCATAATAAAAGTATGAGTTCAAATGAAGTGTGTGTAGTGAGATTTACCGAAAGAATTTAGTTGAGCATTGTTTTTTGGTCTCAGAGGTAGTCCAACCCCTCTACATAACATCATTAATGTATGAAAGTGAAACGCTCTGTTTTTCCAAATTTTTTTTATAAAAATTTGTCTTCCAGAGCCATTGTAGAAGGGAAAAATTACCACATAGATGAATTTTTCATAGTCCTAGTTTTGGTCCTTTACTTGACACTTCTCAAGAAATGAACTATGAATTAAAATCGGAATTTTACAATGGAGTTTGAAGTTAACAAAAATCAATAAATGATTATAACCTACACTTTGATCGACAAAAAAGTATTTTGCATAAAATTGTATATTACTTGGATACGATTTCGTCTATTGCCAATTACTTTTTTAGGGTCTAAAAACAAATGCCTTCATCCACTGAAAATTATCGAGCAACTTAATGAAAACTACAATGATTATACGATACATAGTCTTTCGTTGTCAATCAAAGTAGAAAAGATAATCCATAAAAAAATATAAACACTCAACTAAAAATTTTCACTTTATTAAATAATCTATTACTTATAAATAGCGTTCAAATTTATAGTTTTATTCTGTTTATATAAGGATCATTCATTTTTTTGTTAATCATTTCTGAAATATTTCTCTTGAAAATATCTGTTTCTCTTTCTGAAATATAAACTTTTTTTCTATTAAAATCATTCAAATTTTGGATTCTATGTCCAGAATGCATTATCACTGATTATTGAGAATACTAATTATTACATGAATGAATATGAATGAACATGAATATGAACATGAACATGAATATGAAAATGAACATGAATGAACATGAATATTATAATGCATGAATAATGATTATTGATGACAATAACCAGTTTCTTATTGATAACATCATCAATATCATTAACTAGCGAAAAAATTCTATACTTTACCTTATTTAAATACAATCTCTTAATGCATAAAACCCATACTCACATATTACGATTTCTCGATGAAGAATTTGATCGAAAAATGTAAGAATGGTTTAAAAATTACAATAATCAAAAAATGACGAGATCAAAAAAATATTTTTCTGTTGTTGAATTTCCCAGTCAATTATGTGTCATTTTTTATTTAACCTGTTTTGGAGTATTTCTCAAAGCAAACAGAATCCTCTATTGTGTTTTTTAGGTTCTGAAAATGATCATCACTTTTATTGTAAAATTCAAAGTACCAGTAATTTGAAAATCAATAGAATAAATAAACTGAGTCAATGGAAAATAAAATTTTTCTATTTCACAGCCCAGTGATACCTATAAGATTTATTAAAAATGATGTATAACATAAATGTTCGAATAAAGAAATCGTAAGTTGGATTTTTAAATAAAAAAACACGAAAACAAAAACAAAACGTCTCACTGCAACTGACTAATTAAAAATCGATTATTTAATTTATAATTAGGCAAGTTAAGTAAACATTCAGAAACTGAAAACATTTTTAAAAAAATGCCTTGAAAGAGAACAATTGCGCTCTAGGAAAGAAAAACGTCCCAGTAAACCTGGCCCTCGATCGTACACTACAAGTCAAGCGACGATGTATGTCGGGTGCTGTGAGTGAAAGGGGCAATGGTTGAACAGGAGTAATACTTGATAGAATCATCAAATAAATTGAAATTATATGAATTATCATTAATCATTTTACTTCACAATGATTGTTATAATACAAGAGTATAATTACAAACATAAAATGCGATACAATATCTCTCGTGAGAATACAAATTTCAGTAATTTGATCTATTTTTTGTTGCAAGTAGAAAAATAAATATTTACAAGGAAATACAATCAATAACTTTACACATAAAAGACAATAAATTATTCGCAGATAAGAAAAAAAAACTTTCCATGACTTATTCTTTTACGACAAATACATATTGTTTTTGATGACATCTTTTTGCTGACATTAAATTTAATTTAATTTATGATGGGGTTTACTTCATGAATTTTTATTGGTAAAATATTTTTATTTGTTGAAAAATGAAAGAAAAAATTACTCTATTCCATATAAAGAATATTCACTAAATATCCGGTCACATATGGGGCGAAATTTGTCAAAAATCCCATCGGAAAATTTGTTGCCTCCGATTGCCACGAAACTTGGTGAAAATGTTGCCGTATCGATGACCTTTTATTA
>JAPYZL010086238.1:0-11348 GCA_030522825.1 Platygaster orseoliae
AAAGTACTAATGTTGGAAATTATCACCACTTCGCCAAAAGTTTGGTAAATTCTACCGCCGTTTCGATAAAATTTACAAAAAATTTTTCTCCGTGTAGTCTGTATTTATAATAACGATTCTTACTTCATAATTACCCTTTTAAAAAGAAATTATTCTTTAAATTTTAAAGAAAATTAACCCTTTTCTTTTTCGTTCCAGGCCTGAAACCTTCCTGCGGCACCAATCTCGATTCCTATCTTCTAGTAGAACCAACGAAAATTCTGTCAACTCCCATGAACTTAGAAAACCATAAAATTCTTCTTAACTCGGTAAATAATTCAGCAGTGATCCGATTTTTCGTACCTCCAAACATTGATAAATGCAAAATCAACCTAAGCTTGAGCTGCAAAAAATGCGAAATTCTCGCCTTCGTCACTTCCAAGGAAAGCTTGATCCAAACTGTAGTAAATTCAACGGAGGCAAATATATTTTTCGTACCTTACGAAAATGCCATGCACTACCTCACTCTTCGCCTTCAAAATATCGAGGAATCTCTAGTGACCTTGAACATGATAAACGAAGGCATGTACCAAAATACGAACAACGTGAAACTCTTCAGGAAGTCTTCGCCGGAATTTTTGATTTTTGATTACAAGCGCATTTTGGAAAAGGATAATAAATCTTTGCCTCTGAATTTGACTGCCGATACTCTGTCCGTTATGAAATTCGAGATTGGAGCTATGTACGACGTTGGAGGAATGTTGACAATCGGATTGAATTTTTCCAAGGAGGGAAACAACAACGAAAAAAATAGGGTTCTGGTCGCTTGTGTCTCGTTAGGTAAGTTTTTATGAAACTATTCATACTTTTTAGACCTCATTCTCCCTAGTTAACCTGTGAGCTTACAGTGAGCTCACAGGTTTATTTAACTTCTTTTTTTATTTCACTTCCTTAAATGTCTCAACTTCTACAGGTTACATCTCCGTCATCACCGAAACAGGAAACTGCGTCCGCAGGAACTCGAGCAGAACCCTCCCCGACGTTTACACCACTAACGAAAAAAACTCGACCAACGTCCCGTACCCTGAGCCAGGCACCTGGTTCGTCACCGCCAGGTCCTTCAGCCTGTCAGACGCCAAGTGCGAGTGTGCCAAAAAATGCATCCAAGAAAAACCCTGCGACGCCTGCTCCTGCATGAAACCATCCTTCTCAAGAGTCGAAGTCTCAATCTCTTCGAAACCATGCGGCGAAGAGGCCTGCGGCGACTGGGGCATGTGTAGGCAACACCTTAACTCAGGTTTTGTGTTCTCCGCCTGTCGCTGTTTCGCCGGTTTCCGCGGATTCGACTGCTCCGACGGCACCTACGTCCTCAGCAAAACCATGATAATAGTGCGCTTGCTGTTCCTCACAGTGAGCAACGTCGCTTTCATAGGTTCTATATTTTTGGCCATACGAAGACAATACTACGCCGAGTCCGCCGTCTACGCGGCCGTCTTGTTTTCTTCCATTTTTTACCACGCCTGCGACGAAGGCGAAGGTAAATATAGTTTCTGTATCTCGAAGTTGGGGGTTTTGCAGTTCTGCGACTTTTACTACGCGATCCTTTCGATCTGGGTGACGCTCGTGGCCATGATGGCGTTGTCGACGAAGCTGACAGGGTTCTGCCAACTCGTGGGCGCCCTTGTTCTGGCTTACGCGGTTGAGTACGACAAGACTGCTTTGTGGGTCTTCCTCATGCCCGCTGTTACAGGCAGTTTTTTCATCGCCGTTTCCTGGGCCAAGAAGTGCAGGGCTCGAGGAACTTACATGTACCCGGCCAGGAGGTATCAGAGGTTCTACTTGCCTGTTGGGTTACTCGTGGTCGCGACGGGCTTGATTTGTTACGCCTTTTTTGAGACCCAAAGCAATTATTACCTCATTCACAGCTTTTGGCATGTTTGTACCGCGGTGGGAGTGATGTTGCTTTTGCCAAAGAAAAAGTACATGGAGTGATTTTTGAAGCGGGCCTGTCAAGACTCATAATACCCCATCTACTTCGGTTTTGGGCGTGTCATATTCATCTGAGAAAACACCATTTATTCTCGTTTTTTACGAAATTTGTAAACTTCGGAGTGTAAAGAACGTTAAAATTGAAGATTCGTTGTATATTTGGCATTTTTAAACTTGGGACATTCACAAATTTTCTGTTCGTGCAGATTTATACTTAGAAAATGATTTGAACATTTTGAAACTCTCATAGAAAATTTTAAGTAATTCTATCATGCGTATCTGTAAAAATTGTCGTAACCGCACGACGGTTTTCTCCTCACCACAAACTCGCGTAAGAAGTTTCACTTCTTTCCAAATTTTGTATTCATTTCTTTTTTTAAGAACGGATCAAAGGCCACGATACTGTTACGATTTTGCTCAAGATGATAAATTCAATGATACGCGTGTTAACAAATAAATGTATTGGCTTTATTCTCAAACGTTAAATTAGCAGAGTAAAAAAAATACTTGTAGCAAACATTGAAAACGTCCTTCAATTCACAAAATTATCTGATTCTTGTTCGGTTTTTCCTTATTCGTGGGTTCGAACCGCTTGGACAGTGACTTTGGTTTGGAATTAAAAACTTTTTATTTCTCTAGGTATGCACATATATTCAAACAAACTTTACAACTGTTTCCCGACACTTATAACGCAGCACTTGTTACACGAAAAACTGTTTGGAAACTTTACAACTGTTTCCCGACACTTATAACGCAGCACTTGTTACACGAAAAACTGTTTGGAACGAAAAGGCCGGCGAGCTCTAGCAGCGCGGGGGCTTTATAGCCGGCCTTATCAGTGCCCAGTTGGCACGTAGAGATGCGCGCGCCCCCGACTGCACGCACCAATTCGTGTAAAAGGCAGGCCAAAAACCCCGCGCTGCCGTTGCTGCCCGCGCAACTCGTTACTGGAATCGATTAAAGCCTTGCGTTATCGCTCCTCGCATGAGTTGCTCGTTACTGAGGCCGATTAGAGCTTCGCGCTACTGCTGATTACTGACTAACGATGGCCTCTCAATGTCACCGGGGACGTGACAATTCTCATTATTCCTTTTCTTAGCTTACAATAACTGAAAATTCATAGTTTATATTATAACAATTTTAAAATAGTCATGATGATGTAAAGGCTCAAGAAAATGTTGCAAGTAGAGAAGTTGAAACAGGACAGCCAAATTTTGCAAAACCTACGTTTTGACGTTTGTACCAATTTCGAAGTTCTTATTAATAAGCTTCGTAGCATTCCATTATATAAATAAACAATTTTAGGAAATTCGAATCAACAAATATTACACAATTTTGGAATTAAAATTTATAAAATTTGGTACTTTATAAACGTGGGAGTCATTTTTCCCAGCTGCTTTTTTTGTTTCCTGCAGTAAACAGGACATTTTATTACAAAAATACATCATTACAGTAATATTGTTATCTAAAGAAGCGATCGAAAAGTAAATAAATGCTGTTTTGTATTCGAAACAAAAAACTTGAAAATGATTCAAAAATTATTAAGAAAATGCAAAGATTCTAAGATTTCATAGTAAAATGTTTAGGGTTTAAAAAGATTTCCAAATTTGGTGGAATTCAGTAAAATTTTACGTCAAGCAATAATTGGGGTTAAATCTAGAAAACAATACGCATTTCGGACTAATAATATTTAATTTGATATTTATTGGTTTTTCATAAATTTTAAATACACCTCATGCATTTTTTTTAATTAAAAAGTTTACATGAACTCTTGGAAATTGTGAAAAAATTAAATTATCTTCCAAATTTTAGAAATTTAGTTTTTTGGTCCAATTTCATAAAATACGTTTCAAGTGTGAATGTGTATTTTTTTTCAAAAGTTTTATTTTAAAAATGTCAGAACACCTCTAGAAAATTCAAAATGTATAAACTAAATGGGTGTAAAACAAAATAAAATGGTTTTCGTGTAGATATTTTATTCTGTTTTCAAAATACATTGACGATTTCATACATTCTTGAAATCGTAGTTTATCAGTGTAAGTTTTAAAAAATTTACTTATTCAATAAAATCACTACAGTACTTTTTATTACAAAGTTAACATACAACTTAAGTCATTTTAATTTTTATATTCAATAAAACAACTGTGTTCGCACGAGTTGTAAATTAAAAATGACGGAGAAACTTAATTTTTTACATCCCTTATTCAGCAAAAAACAAAAGTTGAAAATTCATTTGATAAAAGTCGCGTGGCGAGAATAAATTCTATAATATCAATCGTTCATTCTAATTTAAGATCGCATTTTATCATATAATACTCTTTGTATCTAGTTATTTTATAGTAAATCACCATAAGCTGAAAATGAAGCTGTAAAGAATATGAAAAAAAAAACAACAAGCAAAACATGAACAACAATATTTTTATAAATTGTTAACTCGCAATGTAACAAGATTGTAAATTTATATCAGCAACGAAAACATAGCGCAGTTACAATTTTATATCAAGAACTTGTGATAATATTCATATATTTTTTGTACCACTCTTCATAAATAATAAATCACTGTCGAATTCTGCAGTTACATAGCCTACCGTTCCGAAGATATTTTTACACGTTGTTACTCGTGAAGAACTGTTTATTTATTGTTAGTGCGTTAGTTGAAATAATAAATCGGTTAAGCTACGCTAACTTGCACTCAGTTCTGCTGCATCTTTTGTTACGAACAAATGTTACGGTTAACTACAATCGTTGGAAGGGCATATTTATTTACTGGACAAAATCTAGGTTAAATGTTCGAATCCAGAAAAATTGAATACAATTTTTCGAAAGAAATGTTGACAAAGTTAAAAGCATTTCTTCACCTTAGGAACAAGAACCTCGCACGTTACGTTGTAAGCGTAGTTAATTCAAATTTCTAAGATCCAATAACTGTAATATGTAATTATGTAATTATGTAATTAATTTAGCAGAGTTGACAATAAAATTTTTTTATACAAATATAACATTGTTTTTATCGATAACTCAATCCTATACATTATAATTCAACAGGTATGAAGAGGAAACGATAATTTTTGACGCGAATAGATCGTTTTCTCAACAGTCGTCATAAGATCAATAAAATCAACAAAACAGTTATGAGAACTAACAGTTAAAGAGCGTTCGGTGCTGGAGCTGTCGAAGTTTTATTTTTCACGTTATTGGCGCTGGTCGCGACTGAAGCGATGACATTCGAGAGTAAAGAAAGCATGGTTTCCGTGGAAAAAGTACAATGGTGGTAAATTCTACTACAATTTTGACCGGAAACTTTGCCATTTTCCATGGCCTCTTGGACAGCTGTTCCCTGTAGAGCGCTGTGGAGCATTTGATTCGAGGCGACGCTGTCGATTAACTTGTCGATCGTGGAAACGCCGTCGTCGACGATGTTGGTAGAGTCGGAAGTGCTGACGGCTTCTACAGCTTGTTGGGTATAAGAGCAGATCATCCTTTGCATACAGGAAGTCGTGTCGATGCCGTGTCGAGCAAGGGCGTCGTCAAGTTTCGCGAGCATTTGCGCGTAACCCACGGCATCTTCGCCTGGGAAAGAATCATTTCTCCTCTGTATACAGGACCGGATTTAGGAATTTGGCGCCCATAGGCAGTTTCGAAAATTGCCGCCCCTCCAACCCCTCCCCCCCCCCACACACACACTTATCTTCAACGAAGAAAAAATTTAAGTTCAGTGAATCAGACAAATTCGGTCGAAATTTGGAGGATTATATGAATTTTGAGTCGTCCACATGAATTTATAAAAATCACAAAAGAGCAGAAATTTAAGAAAATCGTAAATATGTCAAAATTTGGCAAATTTGAAAATTCAGATGTTTTGTACACAACTGAGTAATTTCCAAATTTCCATTATTTGAAACATTTTAGCAAATTTTGTTATTATATCATAATTTCATAAATTTTTCTACTCTAGGAACGGTGTAAATGATTACAATTTTGAAATTTCCAAGAAGACTGCTGACATTCTGACAATTCACTAAATTTTGTGAAATTAAATATTCAAACAATTTTCAGAATCGTAGAAATGTAATTCACAAGAGAAACTCGAAAAGTTGTCCCCTACTAACTTTGATTCTTATAAGGGCCTTATAAGAGCCTTATAAGGCCCTTATAAGGAGGCCTTATACAATTCTTATAAGGCAGTCTTATAAGGAATTAGATTCTTATAAGTTTTGAAATTGTACTACAAGTTTTTACATTTCCTTATAAGGAATCGCAATCGCCTTATAAGGAATCGCTATCCTTATAAAACCACCTTATAAGAATTCGGTTTTCTTATAAGAATTGTATAAGGCCTCCTTATAAGGGCCTTATAAGATTTATATAAGGACCTTATAAGGGGCCTTATAAGATTTATATAAGGACCTTATAAGGTCCTTATAAGAATCAAAGTTAGTAGGGTCAGACATTTAAAAATTTCGGAAATTGCAAGAATTTCAATAAATATTGTAAAAATTCATTCATTTCTATAAATATCATTCATATTCTTCAATGATTACTAAAATTTAGAAATTTCGTCAGATTGAAAACATTTTGCAAACGATAGGACTTTTGAAAAATTAATATATTATTAATAGTTCGGAAATGCTCGTAATCGGAAAATTTTAAGATTTATGGAAATTCTAAGCGTTTTGAAAATTTGCAACAAAAAATGGCTGATAAAATTTATTGATAATTATATTGAAATTTGAAAATTACAAAGATAAAAATATTCCACGATTTCAACAATTTTATTTCGAAAATTTCAGTTATTTCGAACATTCCGTTAAAATTTGAAAAATGCCGAAAATTTTGGAGATCGCAAGAATTTCAATATTATAAAAATATACTCATTTCTATGAATATCATTCACATTCTTCAATGATTACTAAAATTTACAAATTTCGTCAGATTTAGAACATTTTGCAAATGATAGTACTTTCGCAAACTTCATAAATTATTATCAATATTTTGAGAATATTCGGAATCGGAAAATTTCAAGATTCATGAAGTTTTAAACGTTCTGCAAATTTGAAACAAAAAATGACTGACAACATTTATTGATAAGTATATTAAAATTTAGGAATTATAAAAATAAAGGTGTTTCGATAATTTCAGTTATTTCACTTCAAAAATTTCAGTTATTTCGAACATTCTGTCAAAATTTGAAAAATTTCAAACATTTTGAAAATATTGACCTTTTTTTATATGGACTTCAAAATGAAAATTTCGAATTTTTGTAGAATTCGTTAATCCAAGCTAAGGGGGGATTATATAGATGGTCAAAATCATACTGAATATTTGCGCGTGGTTCAAAAAAAAATTTTCCACGTTAAAGGCTTAGACTTTTTTTTATTTTGAAGAGTTTATTACAAGCATGTTAAATTTTTTTATTTCGTTGAAATATATAAACTAGTTTTGGAGATATTTATAAGCAAAGTCGACCATGCGCTTTGGGAAAAGGTAAACAGACTCCCTGATTTCGTCCCTCGTAGTTGCTCGAGAACAAAAAGCAAACCCAATTTTTATTCAGTAATGTGTTCTTTTCAATCTCTACTAAAATAAAAAAGTTCTAATTATTTTTTAAAAAACTGTAGCAATTTATGTGAAGTTTTACATTTTTTGTTATTGTTTTTTAGCAAAAAATTGTTCACAAAAATTTTGTTTCTAAATTTTTTTAGGTTCACATTGAAGAGGACGCATTAATGAAAAAAATGAGTTTGTTTTTTATTCTAAAGCAACTACTAGCGACGAAATCAAGGACGCCGTTTACCTTTACATGGTCGACTTTGCACGTTAATATCTCGCAAATTAATTGATAAATTTCAACGAAATAGAAAAAACTAACACGTTTTTAATAAAGTCTTTACAATGAAAAAAAATTCAATCCTTTAACATAAAAACTTTTTTCTTGAAACACGCTCAAACATTCAGTATGATTTTGACCATCTCTATGATAATCCCCCCTTAAATTGTCGTGTGGAGCGTGAAAGAGTTTTTAATAATGTTATATGAAATCCAGATTACCAATTACAATTCTAAATTACATAGAAGATTTACTTATCATACTGTCAAACTTGTTATTATGTTGCGATGTTATCATGGAACATATTTAGTATCCCTTGTGGAAAATCACTACAGGAGCGCGAAATTACTACAGGACCACTACACACAATACACAGTAACTTTTGTGTACTGACATGATTTCCTCGTGTATTGTGTGTAGTGGTCGTGTAGTGGTCCTGTAGTGATTTAGCGCTCCTGTAGTGATTTTCCGCAAGGGATGTTGCTACAGATACCAACATAATAAGCATAAAATCCTCACCTCAGTTATTTGAATATTGACATCTTCGCTAAATTTTAGTTTCTCACAGCCAAATCAAATTTCAAAAGTTTCCTTGAAAATTTGTCGCCCCCCCCCCCCCATTTTTCTGTTTTCAGACCCCCAGCCCTGTCTGATAAAGCTATCAAAGCGGGAAAAATTATCACAGTTCAACAAAATTTGCCTTTCGGAAAAATACTCGGTAAATTTTTGCAAAAATGGATACCTTAGGTCACCAAAGAACAAACCCTAAAAGGATTTTGAAAAATTAGTTCGATTTTTCGACTTACAATAATAAATACAAATTGAAATAAAACCTCCAGAATATGTCTAATTTCAGATTTTTCAGAATATAAAAATACCGTAATGATGCCCTTAACGCGAAGAATTAATTTCTACAATTTTTTTCATGAAAAAATGATTATTTTTATCAGTTACTTCAGATCCAATCTATTTTTTGAAATCCATCATTATCTTCCCAGCGGGGTGGCCTATTTGAACAGCATGAATATCGTACAAGATTTACTTGTTATACTATCAAACTTATTATTAGGTTGCGATGTTATCATGGAACTTATTTATTAGTCTGCTCCTCGGTCTCTTTTTATTATTATTTTTTCTGCAAGTGCCAGTGATTTTTTGGTATTTCCTGGGCATATTTTTCGAATTATGCACTATTCATGCTGTTTGGGTAGACCACCTTGTCGGAAAAATAATGACGCATAGGAAGGAACCCTTGTAACTTAGATCCTTATAAAAATTAGCAAAATCCTGATAAGAATTGGCTAAATCCTTAAAAATTCAGATATTCAATATAAAATTTTTGATCCTTATAAGACGACCTCAAATAATTTTTATAAGGAATGTATTTCCTTATGAGGCAACCTTATAAGAGTTTACTAAGATTGCCTTATAAGGAAATACATTCCTAATAAGAAACAAAAATTGTATTAGGAATCCCTGAATTTTATAAGAATTTTGCCTATTCTTATAAGGATTAAAGTTATAAGCGAAGTAGATCGAACCCAAAGTAAATGATAAAAGTAATAATTTTTTCACGAAAAAAATTGTAGAAATGAATTCCTCGCGTCAAGCACATTATTGTGGTATTTTTATATTCTAAAATTAGACGACCCTGACGGTCCTGAGACGTCCAAAAGGAAATTGCCACGATCAGGGGTCGTGGACTAGATAGGAAATCTTGGCAAATGGATTTCGCATGTAATAGTTGGTAGATGGCGTTAGTTTCTCATATAACTATATATCTATATATTTTATGGGTATAATATATATAGATATATAGTTGTATGAGAAACTAACGCCATCTACCAACTATTACATGCGAAATCCAGTCAAATCATTCACGATCGCCTTTCAATTGCCTAAGGCGTCGAAAAGGCGATCGAAATATGTGTGAGCGGAAATTAACGCGCAGCATTCAATGAAAAATCTAATTTATTATAAATATTGTATGTTGGTCTATTGTTGCGTCAAAAATTACCAAAAATATATTAAATTAAATTTTTTTTTTTGTTAAGTACATATGATATCATATTTTCAAGTGCCCATTTTTGTATTTTTACATATTTTTATTACATGCAAATTTTTATATAAAAAACGATATAAATAAGTTGGCAACAAAGATTGGTGCACATTTCCAGATCAAAGTACATGAATATTTCGAAAATCGTAAGGCGTCCAAAAGGCGATTATGGCTATCGCCTCAGAACCGTCAGGGAATGATTACTTGACCACTGGATAATTGTTGTCTCTTGCAACATTAGTGGGAAAAGTGAACACTTTCTCCACAGATGATGAAATGAAATTTTCGTTTACAAATTTGAAAAATTGCAGGTTGTCATTTACTTCTCGCGTAGTTTCCGTAAGATCCGGAGAGAACGTAGAGGAGTTTTGGAATTATGAGAATGGTGCCGACTCCGAGAACGGCACCTAAAAGTAATCCGCCGAGGTCTACTTTTCCGGGCCCGTATGGTGACACTCCGTACCCCTACATTAAATATACATAATTCAATACCGAGACATTCATTTTCTCGCTCATAGAAAAAAAAGAATATCTTGTAAACTCTTGAGACGACTCGGAGCCTACTGCGGCGCAAGAAAGATGCATAGAATGGAAACTGATTGAGAGGAAGAAAGACGAAAAAAGAATGTCTTGCGAGTCGTCTTAAGATGAAAATAACATTTCAGGTTCAATATGCATCAAAAACAACTCATAACGTGAGATAAAAATATTTCAAAATTATAGCAGATTTTGTTTGTGTATCAAAAAAGTTAATTGATAAATCTCATGGTTTGATTCTGTGGCGAAAACAGGAATGCATGAGTTTTCATACCAATAAAATTGCATTTATTGTTTCATAAGCATTCTTATGAAGATTTACAAACTCGGAGAATTCTAATTCATTGCACAACCTGAGTGAAATCGTGTATTAGCCAGAGAATCAGAAAATAACGTAGGTTTATGCTGACGCATTTTTCAGTATTACCCGAGCCAAAAAATCTATACTCTTTTCGTGCTCATTTGATTTTCTCAGGAGGACGCAGGAGGATAAAGGGAGAAATTGGAGGATTTTAGGAGGATGAATAAAGAAAAATCTCCAAAAATCATAATTATCAGTCTCAGCAAATCCTCATCTTAACTTCGGTAAGACAAAATGAGGTTCAAAGGCGAAAAAGGAGAATTCAATGACTTATGACTTGTTTCCCAAAATTCTCAAAAGTTCTCCTGTGAGAGAATTGGAGATTCATGGGGTAACATTGGAGATTAATCTCATAAAATCCTCAAAAATTCTCCAATGCAAAATTTACAGGTTCAAAAGAGAATATTAAATATTTCATTTCGAATCCATCATTTTATGATTGCAACCCTGCTGGAAAAAACTGATCGAAACTCGATCATTTCCCAATCATGTAACGTAATGTTTTTTAAATTCCTAATCATTTTTCATCATATTCGATCATGTAGCTTATGAAATGCCGATCATTTTCAATCAGGTTTTTATCTGAATCATGTTTA
>JAPYZL010086252.1:0-10517 GCA_030522825.1 Platygaster orseoliae
TGAAAATTCTTAAATAAATGCAAACATTACTATAAATTCTCAGGTAATTTTTTATAAGTAAAAAGTTATCAGTGAAAAATCAAATGGAAATATATATCTGTATCATTATTGTAATTTTCTTATTGAGATCATTAAATTAATATTTATTATTGTAGAATAGTTATTTTTATTGTGTAATAATAACGTATTAATAATGACATATTTAATGAATTTTATCATCATTGTAGTTATTGAAAGTATTCAAACTTTCTTGTTTTTCACATATATTCAATGAATAAATATTTTTTATATTGAAAAATTACAATAAAATTGTCATTAATTTGTTTTGAATCAATTCGCGTTTGAGAAAAATTGAAATATTATAATTATATAATAATAATGATAATAATATCAATAAAAAATCATATAATTAATAATAATAATAATAATAATAATAATAATAATAATAACAGTAATACAATAAGTGTATTATTTTTATAGTACTTGATAAAGTACTTTGGGAAACACTTCTCATTGGGAACAGGATTTTTTGGGAAAAGTGTCCCCCTACCGTTGATGCATTTAATAAATTGAATAATTGATGCAATTGATGCAGTTGATGCATTTGATAAATTGATTAATTGATGCAGCTGATGCATTTGATAAATTGATTAAATGACTAATTGATGCAGTTGATGCAGTTGATGCATTCGATCAATTGATTAATTGATGCAGTTGATGCATAGAATAAAATGCATTGGATAAAAATGCATTTGATAAAAAGCAGTTGTGCTGTTATAAAATATAAAAAAATTCATTATAATAACTGCGTGATGATTTGAATTTGAAGTTGGAATAGTTGGTATATAAAAAAATGTGAATGTTGTAGGTGGGCGACTCGAGCGCGAACGACATGGAGTGGTTCGCGGGGGTCGCCGAGGAAGAGCTGTTGCACTACATGGGCTTGGGCAGCGGGGACTCGGACTCGCTGTGGAGCGTCATCGGGAGCTTCGTGCCGCCACCCCCGAGGCCGCCGTACCTGCCCGAGGGGATGGTCGACACCGACGGTCTCACGACTTGCGACCTCTGTACCTGGGCCCGCGGCGGCCTAGACCGACGCTCTCCCTTCTCCCTCGACGCCACTCTAGGTAAATACGTTTCATCATCTTATCATACTTTCATCAACTTTATACTACTCGAATCACCTACTATATCAATGAAAAAATTCCATCTTTCCAAAAGAATGTCAATATTTCTGGTAAGATGCGGAATGTCATTAGAGTATAGTACCCTTTAGGGGTGATTCCCATCTGTAAAGGAGGACTTGTAGAGCCATTCACAACTCGAGACGTGCTTTGAGGCGAAAATTATGCGAAAGCGAGTAAATAGAGTGTCAGTTGTGGGTACAATGCGCGGCCAGCATCTCGGGTACGTAAATAATATACGTACATTATACGAGAGGGACGATTGAAAGAGGCTCGTGTTTGTTCTGCTCGGTGACAGCCGGTGTCGCTCTATAGAAAAGCCCACGTTCCACAGACCTCCAATCGTACTCGACGCACACCTTCTTCTTCTAAAAGCTTTTCCCATCAAAAGGACTTTTCACTTCTCTCTCTTTGCTCGAGTCATTCGAAGGGGGCCTGCCTTTTAACATTTCCCTCATCTTTCGCGTTATCATGATGCAGCTATTATTGTATTGATGGCTTAATACAACACGTCAGCGTTGAAAATTCTGAAAAAAATCTCAGTCACTCTTCAGGAAGCTTGCTTCTTGAATTTTCGGATTCATCATGAAATCCGAGTTTTAAGACTCCACACGAAGGGAAGAACGTGCATGTCATGTCCATGCGAATGTATGTAAGCTTTCAACAATTCACTGACATGACATTCGGGTAAAATTTTAAATTCGTGATAATCAACGAATGAAGCAGTAAAGTAATAAATGCGTAATGATCGTAATGCACAAAGGTAGTTTTTTATTACGTCATTTAACGTAATAAAACGTCAATGAACGTTATGTTCCAGTTTTTCATTATTTAGTCCGAAATTCAATAGGACAATCACTCTAGAAGTTGTTTTTTTTTGTTTTTTTTTCGTTCGTACATATAGTACAATGTATGCGACTTGCCTCGAGAAACAAGGAAAAGGCTGGTAAAAAGAGGGAGAAAGAGAGAGCCTGTCGGCGCCATTTTGCGGCGGTCGGCCGTAAATGAGAGTGTGAGATTTTGCGATATCGACGCTTGGGAAGAGGCAGCTGGGGTGAAAAAAACAGCCGCAGGGGCAGGAGAGGAGGGGGCGAAAATAAAGGGGTGGGTGGGGCCAAGAGTTGGCAACCGGAACAAGTTTCGGCGCCGGGGCGCGCGGTTGGTCGAGCTCGCACCGGATGTAGTATGTCGAGTACTACGAGCAGTCTGTTTTCCTCACACAATGCCTCCGTATTGCAATGCCCGCGTGCTTGCTTCAATTACGTCACGCATGTTCCAATTTCTTCCTCTTTCGTCGAGTTTTTCACCTTTTGACAGTCAAAATATCGATATAATGATATTTATTATATCAATATTCGATTTCATAGCTTCGATTGCATTTTTCAAATTGGAGTAAGAAGAAATATTGACTGGAATTCAAATGAAACTGATTGAGCGCTGAATGAGAGTGGAGAGGATGAATTGAGTAAAAATGGCGTATTTCTTGATAAATATATAGATATATGATATGAATTGGAGGATAAAGAGGCAGGCGCGTGCTCTCGTGTCACTCACTCGGCACATCTGCATTAATGAATCTTTCGCAAGAGGAGAAAGAAAGAAGGAAAGAAAGAGCTGAACCTTGGTCGAAGCTCGCAGCAACGCAGCATGCCTCGGCCGGCGAGATTTATGTAAAACTAACCAACTCAATTAACGGCCACGTGGGCGAGGCGGGCACAAAACTTTTCAACTCAGAGTTGCTCCGATATTTGAGAATGCGAAATCCCGGCCAATTACGCGCTTATAAACTTTTTTTCATCTCGAGCCAGGACCTTTACCATATACAGAGAAGAAAATATTCACCTTGGTATAATCAACTCGAAAAGAGACGACTTGAAAGGAATTTTTCGCATTTTTTCATAATGCTCTTGTCGACATTATGCAGAATTTGGTGAATTCTTCAATTTCACCATTGCAACTGTTTCCATCTTCAACTTAAACTTTGAAAGTAATTTTCTGAAAAATTGGGCGCCATAGGCACTAGTTGTCTGGTTTGCCTGATGGGTAAATCCGTGAGAGCATCTCTTAATTCCGTGATTGCCTCGACTTTTTTGTCATGGAATCTTTGAAAATAGAGCTTGGAAGTTGATGTGAATTGGCGAAATCGCTGTGTTGGACTGTAACAATGTTCTTAACGAGCGTGTCCTGAGGATCGTGAAGAAAAAAAGAGGAAAAAGGATTGAAAAGGAGCTACCGAACGAACGGGAGCGTCATACACGAAGAAAAAGGATTCGCTACGGTAGAGCATTTCAGTGTTATTGGCCGCTGCAAAGAAGGCAACAATGGCAAATTGATTCGCTGTCACCGCGGCTCCGCTTCTTCAAAGCCAACCTGCAAAAACCGGCAAATTGATTCCCGCGGAAAAATTGAAAATCGAGCAACGGCGAAAAATGAACAACCGCCAAGAGAGACTTTGCCCTTCTCTTGCTGCTGACTGGTTCACCTCGAACAAAACCACACTCCAATACTTTTTAATCAAATTTATACTCTACCAAATAATACAATGATTTGATTCTATTTATTATTATTTCATACTGGAGGAGTCAAAAAGTGAAGGAATAATAAATTTTAAAAAAAGACAATAAATCACACAATTCCTTGTCTTCAAGTGCGATCTCTTTTTTGGGTCGCGAATCCCCTCGAGAACGGGTTTTCTGTCTTCTTCCCATTTCTTCGCGCTTAATTGCTTCGACATTTCCTTCTTTGTTTCTCCTACCCCGCATCGTATGGCAAACAGCGCGGCAAAAAAGCCGCAAAAATGCCTGGCTTTTTGCTGGGGAAAATTGTTGCGGAGCGCGGGAAAAAAAGCAATGACGTTAATGGCCCAATCGGCTTTTTTCCCTCGCCGATTTAATGACTTTATTCTGGATTCACGCACCTCGGATATAACGACCTTCTCGGCCGAGAGAAACCAGCAACGCCGTACCAAAGAAATTTTCCATTATCATTTTTTGTTGCTTGGGAAACTCAAGACAGTGCTGCGAAAATCCTCTTATTTTTCCAGTTCACAAAGCCACGCGAAATTTACCCGCAAATTCATTGTCATTATAATCATCGGGGCAACTAACAATATTTACGATAAAATGCAAAATATTTATTTATTTATGCATGAAAAAACAGTGAAATATTTATTATAGGCTATTGGTGGCAAGAAATATTTATGATCTTATGAAAGCAAATTTTATGTTTTCGTACCCTTGTGTTCTTTTCAGCTACTAATCAAAGTTGTTACAAAAAATGACCACATGTTTTGTTAACTTCTCTGACTCATAATTCGAAGAGCATTATGTTTCAATTGATTATTTATTGTGAAATGTACAAAGATTATAAATCTGTAGTCATGTGACATGTCGAATGATTTCTGAGCAACTTTCGAACTGCAAATTAATGGAATAAAACGAAATACATTAAATTAAAGCAAAAGAAAATTAAAATTAAATTGAAATAATTTGCAATTTAAATTTATTTGAATTAATTTGAAATTTAATTTGCATTTTTTTTCATTTTTAATTCAATTGTTTCATTTTCAATTCAATCTTTTCATTTTTAATTTATTCTTTTCATTTTTAATTCAATTTCTTCATTTTTAATTTCGTTTTTTCATTTTTAATTCAATCTTTTCATTTTTGATTAAGTTTTTTCATTTAAAATTTAAGTTCTTCATTTTTAATTCAGTTTTTTTATTTTTTATTTACTTTTTTCATTTTCAGTTCAATTTTTTTTATTTTTAATTCAGTTTCTTCATTTATAATTTACTTTTTTCTCTTTTAGTACAATTTTTTCATTTTTAATTCAATTTTTTCATTTTTGATTCAGTTTTTTCATTTTTAATTCAATTTTTTTTACATTTGGTTCAATATTTTCGTCTTTATTTCAGTTTTTTCATTTTTGATTTAATTTTTTCAGTTTTAGTTCAATTTTGTCATTTACAATTCAGTTTTTTCATATTTTTTTTTGTTTTTTTTATTTTCATTCAGTTTTTTCACTTTTAATTCAGTTTTTTCATTTTCAATTCAATTTTCGCATTTTTAATTCAGTTTTTTTATTTTGAATTCAATTTTTTCATTTTTAATTCAGTTTTTTCATTTTTATTTAATTTTTTCATTTTTAATTTTAATTTTTTTCTTGAATGAAATTGAATTGAAAATTGGAATTAAATGCAAATTAACGAAAAAGAAAATGGTGAAACATGCATAAGAACTAAATATTTTTTATGATCAAAAATTGTTTAAAATATTTGGGATTAAAAATAAAAAACCTCAAAGTATTTACGAAACATCTGAAAGTAGTGAAATATTTATGTTCTGCCAAAAACTGCCAAAATATTCGTTTAAATGTTTCATATTGAAATAAATATTTTTGGTCGCCCTGATAATCACTATACACTTTATGCGTATAATAAAATAATGTAAAATTTTCGTCGTAATTTTTATGATTACTCTTTGGAGCCAAAAAATAAGACGTTCGGCATTTCCATAGAAATTCCAAGTATTTGTGAAAAGAAAAAAAAAGGAAAGGCGATGCAAATAACGCAGAAATCTCGCACCCGAAGGATGACGACGAGGATGAGAAATGAATGCGAACCGGCCGCACGCGGGATGACTCAATTATCGCGGTGGTCGTCCCTAAAATATACTTCCCAATGACATATTTATTGGCCCATTATCGCATTTTTTGGCCACGTCCTCGGGGCCTTTTTCCCGCCCAAAAACAAAACTCGAGGCGCCAATTTAAAAAAACCGCATTCCCTCCACGTCGAAAACGCGAGGTCAACAATTTCGCTAAATTATAACAATTTCCGGTAACGAGATGCAAATTTCGCCAAGATGAAAACGCGCCTTCTCAATGTCTGAGGAGGAAATGTTGCCGACTCTTACTATTTCCATTTCTCACTTAAGCAACAATTTCTCAGTCGAGAAATTTCCGTAAATACATATGCTAAAAATCTGTTGAATCTGCATAAAATAACCCAATTTATGTGATAACAAGATGAGTGCAGAGTAAATTATTACAAGTTAAAACTTATTGTAATCGATTATGCAAATTCCGAATTCGACATTGAGCCACCAAGTGTCGATTTCAATCAGATTATTCATTTCGTCGTGTAATTTATACATCAGTGTTTCTCCTACTCAAACGTGTATATGCTAATAGACGAAAAATAAATCCAACAGGATCTATTCGGTGAAAAATCCTGTTGGACCTACGATTCACAATGTAGCCTTATATCAGTCCCTTCATCAATGCTTTTTACATAATTATTCGTCAGATAATTTGCTTGTAGTTGGAAATTTTTCAGCATTTTTTAATCTTTGTGTGAAATAGCTAGAGTTTCTGTGATGCTTTTATGAAAAAGGGGAGAATCAGTTTTTTTTATGTTTATGGTAACGAGTACTGAAACATTGTAACTTTCATGAAATTATTGCATCAGATTTTACAATATGATAAGCGATTTTGTGATTTTTATCTTACTTATTACAATATTGTGTCTAGAAAACTGTTGTATTATTAAACAAATCACTATAAATAATAATGTACCTGGAGCAATTTGGAATCAATGTGTCAGTATTTGTTTATTTACAAAGTATTTTTATAATGCTATTATATATGTTATTAGCAGGGCAACCAAAAATATTTATTTAAATAAAAAATCTTTAAACAAATATTTTGGATGTTTTTGGCAGAACATAAATACTTCGCTACTTTTAGATTTTTCGTAAATACAGGGTGGTCCAGTTTACACGGATAATATTTTAAGTAAATTTTTTCCATATTTTTCTGAATCGAAAAGTAATCTGCCACTTTTCACAACACTCAAAAACAAAAAAGTTATTCAAGTTTGAAATTTAAACAATAAACGCGCTTTTACGAAGAGTGGGAATAAAAACTACGTACCAAACTTTACCCAAATTTTCTTCATATTCTTCTGAGTAAAAAAGTCCTGTGCCACTTTTTGAAAAACTCAAAATCAAAAAAGATATTCGAGTTAGTAGTTTCGACCAATCAGATTTCTCGGATTTCAAACTCGAATATCTTTTTAGATTTCGAGTTTTTTAAAAAGTGGCAAAGGACTTTTTTACTCAGAAAAATATGAAGAAAATTTGGGTAAAGTTTCGTTTGCAGTTTTTATCTCCACTCCTCGAAAAAGAGCATTTATTGTTTAAAATTCAAACTTGAATAACTTTTTGGATTTTGAGTTTTGTGAAAAGTGGCAGATTACTTTTCGATTCAGAAAAATATGAAAAAAATTTGGTTATAATATTATCCGTTTAAACTGGACCACCCTGTATTTTAAGGTTTTTTTATTTTTAATC
This sequence comes from Platygaster orseoliae, assembly GCA_030522825.1. Classification (NCBI taxonomy): domain Eukaryota; kingdom Metazoa; phylum Arthropoda; class Insecta; order Hymenoptera; family Platygastridae; genus Platygaster; species Platygaster orseoliae. The sequence goes on from JAPYZL010086252.1 coordinate 7,538, forward strand.
CCAAATATTTTCAAAAATTTTTGATCATAAAAAATATGTAGTTGTTATGCATGTTTCGCCATTTTCTTATTCTTTCATTTGCGTTTAATTCAAATTTTCAATTCAATTTCATTCGAGAAAAAATTTAAAATTAAAAATTAAAAAGTTGAATTAAAAGTGGTAAAAATGAATGAAAAATGAAAAAGTTGAATTAAAATGAAAAAAACTAAATAAAAAATGGAAAAACTGAACTGAAAACAACAAAATTGATTTAAAAATGAAAAAATTGAATTAAAAATGAAAAAAATGAAATTAAAAATGAAAAGATTGAATTAAAAATTAAACAATTGAATTAAAAATGAAAAAAATGGAAATTAAATTTCAAATCAATTCAAATGAACTCCAATCGCAAATTATTTCAATTTAATTTTAATTTTCTTTTTCTCTAATTTAATGTATTTCGTTTTATTTCCATTAATTTGCAGTTTGAAAGTTGCTCAGAAATTATTCGACATGTCACATGACTACAGATTTATAATCTTTGTACATTTCACAATAAATAATCAATTGAAACATAATGCTCTTCGAATTATAAGTCAGAGAAGTTAACAAAACATGTGGTCATTTTCTGTAACAACTTTGATTAGTAGCTGAAAGTATGAACAAATGTACTAAAACATAACGTAAATATTTTTGGTTGCCCTGGTTTCTAGTATTTCTTGACAGTTTGCATAATTTGAAAGATTTACTGGCATTTTATTGGATTTCTATATAAATGTCTAGAGTCCAACGCTCTCGAGTGTCAATTTTTGTAGATATCGACATTTTCTGAATCAAAGTTTTTCTGTCATTCAGAGTGTTAAAACAATTCCTTAAATTTGTATCTTCTACGTTATTCTATCAAAACATTTATAATTAGAATTTTGTTTAAAACAAAACTTTTTTTTAAACAGAATGAACTTTGCGTAATTTCACGAACCCACATGAAAATATTCGTTATAGATTTCAGTGAGTCCCATTTTTATTTATTTTACGGTTGATGAACGGAGTAAATGCATCACTTTTAATTATAGCCTTTTAGTTTTTCCAAAAAATGATAAATCGTTGGACCTGATAATGTTAAAAAGCCAAAATAATACTGTGGCTAATAATGCGAGGCAGTGCGAGTATTATTCCCACACTTTTTCGAGGGTTTTCATTTATTTCAACGTGCCAGAGGCAATCGATTTCTCTGGAATGAAAAGCAAAAAAAGCTCAAGCTGGAAAGAAATAAAACTGTGGGATGAGCGGAGCAAAACGGGCCTTCTTATCCCGGCTGAAGTACGTACTGCGGGCGAAAAAGCCGCGTTGTTTCTCGCAGCGCAAAAATATGGCGGCTCATTAAATAAATGGGCCTGGCTTATCGAGCGCGTTCGATCGGGCCCGCGATTGTCGTCTATATCTGATAAGCAGCGCGCGTCCCGCGGCATCGCCCCGCTATTTGTATAACGCCGGCATCTCGCGCGATTCCCCATTATTCTCCGGCATTATCAGGACCCCCGGGATAAACGGGCCCATTTGTCCGGGCCCGCGGGGGGCCCGCCACCGACGATCGACTCCCGAAATCATCAATTCAACGCACAGCCCAAAAACAAATCATTCCCAGAGCAGCAACGCCAAACCAGTCCTATCTTAATTTTTGCTACACCAACTCGACGAAATGGAGGCTACTCTTGTCTCGCTCTGTTTCCAACGTCAAAGGCCATTTAATCTTCCTTACGATTTGAAAAGAGGCATTATTATTTCGAGAGTTTCGTGCGTTCTGCGAATGGGCAACCGCAACCGGGTCGAGCAGCGTAACGTCCGAAGCGCTCTGTTTTCCCAAGCTAGTAGTTTATATACATTGTGCGCCACGGGTAACGATCCGTAACTTGCGAGGTCTGGAAACGAAAACCATCAAACAATTTTAACCATTTTTTGGATCCTTGAAAAACTGACTCTCCCTAAACCACCCAAAAATGGAATTCATAATAATCCAACTGCTCTCGAAAATAAAAGAAATGGCTACTCCTCCCTTCCTACCTACCCCCTTATCCGCCGCCCAACGTAGGTACCCATTGATCGTTGGTGAGAAAAGAGCATGTTCAATCTGATAAAACCGGCACAATCCCTAGCAAATTAACATGGACTTTTCCGAGGAGTGATCCTCCCCGGCGCGAGTACTGACTCGGAACAACGATATTGTATTGCGCCTCGTGCCATATTCGAAATATATGGCACTCCGACTCTGCGTGGGCCGTGGGAGGAACGCGGAAATGAAACTGCACCGGGGCCTTTTTGTACGACCCACGAGTCCCCAGTTTTTGAAAGCACGCTCTTTATTTTTTTATTATTGCCAAAGTTTAGAAGTACATCAACATCCATATTTTTGCGTACAATTTCTTAAAAACATGATGCATAAAAAATTGTTTAGATTAAAGACACCGCCTTTTATGCGAAAGTGTTTTAATATTTCAAACAACACGTTCAATTCGACGTTCAATAAATAATCATTCATATCATCAATATTTTTGAATTCTGAGATATTTAAAAAAAAGTGTCTATTAGAGAAAAGTAACATTTTTTAAAATTGTACTTTTATTTCTTGTAGATCAAGTTGATCTCAATTGTGAAAAAAACCTATGAATGTCGGAATACATCATTTTCGAAAATGATGGGAATTTCCTAAAGAAAAGTTTACTTCCATGTTATTTTGTTAAATACCGATGACTGGTAAATCAGTCGAGTATATCTTTGAAACATCACTTGAAATGCAGAGTATTCGTGAAGAATAATGTATTTTGAAGTGAAACCTCTCGACTCGAGGGAGTTACATCGAAATCAGCTGACGACTGTCGGAAAGAAATTTAATTGCGCGTTCAGTCGGCGCACGCGGGAAATTTAAATGTATGTTGAATTTCATACCGGCAAATAAAATTCATTTTACTGTTGAAATGAATTGGAAACTAAATGAATATTAGTT
>JAPYZL010086284.1:0-34512 GCA_030522825.1 Platygaster orseoliae
CCAAGATTAGAGGCCGTTGTAGCAGCTAATGGAGGATATATCGAATAATTATTATCTCCATAGATATATCGATTAGCATGTAAAAAGGTTTTTTTTTAACTAAATTTATTCATGACAAATATTTGTAATGAATTTTTTGTTGAATTTGTCCGGATTTTGGTGGCGCACCCTGTATAATAGTATTTATTATACATTGTACAATATAAATATAATAATTGAAACTAACACTTTTCTTCGGAGTTTGAAACAATTTTCCGGATTTATTTTTCAACGTTTCCATTACCTAACATTCATGATTAGAATTTTGTTTGAAAAGAAATTTCTCGGAAGTCAAAAATATTTTTATTAATACGCTAGAAGAATCACTCACAAGAATTCTGAATCTAGTTATACTCTGTACTGAATTCTAATGAAACCATTCGTTATATCATCAAGATTGTAGAATATACATTTTTGATAACTATTTGAGGGGTTATAATTCAAAACCAGCTGACCCTCAATTTTTCCGAAATTCACTTTTTTACATTTCTGAAATCTCTGTTATAGGTCACAAATTATTCCAAAAAAGAAGCTTCAAACAAAGTTTTTTTTCCATTTTTAAAAATTGTGTGAAAACCTCAAAAAAGCTAACCCCGAGGGTCCGATAATTCAAAACCGGCTAACCCCATACAGGTTCTTATGGAAAATCTGATTTTCTATCGATGTCTCTGAGGTTTTTAGAAATACATTGAACTTGAATAGATATCTATTGTCTGGAGGTAAGACTAGGCGCTTTTGTGGAGATATTTTTGGGTGATTAAGATACAGAAATGCAATAGTTGGCACCTGACGGTCACATTGATATCTCTAGCAGATTAAACCACAGTGTCGCACTACGGCATTAATAATTCCTATGATGTTGTTTGATCACGAATAAACTTTGGTTAAGTATTTATTGAATCTCCATAGTTTTATAATCATAATTAATAGAAAATTAAAGATATTAAGTGCAAGTTCGTTTCGCGTGACGCAGCCTGGGAGAGTCCAACAATTTGAAGTTTTCACAGTTTGAAAACGAGGAAATGCGATCGTATATTTCTCGAAATATACAATATATTTATATAAAGTTATCTAAAATAAAATTATTTTAGAAACAGTAAGTTGCTACTAGAACAAAAATCTTGGAAAATGGTTTTAAAACGTACAATTATTTTAGAAAAAATAACATAGGTATGAGAAAAAATTTGTCATTTATCTGCTAGTAGGCAGTATATTTCAGAAAAATTCGAAAAAATCCATCATACCCAAATTATTTTATGTATTTATATTAAATATTTTATGTAATTGTATATAATATACTGTATTTCATTTCATATCACATATTTAATACTTATATCGCATATGTTTATATTTTCAATCAATATTTCAATATATATTATATTTTGTTTCCATTTCAGGAACAGTAAAATACAACTAAAAAAAAAAAATTCTTGGCAAATGGTTCCAACTAGCAAAAATCATTTTAGTAAAAGTAAGATATTAGAAAAAAAATATTTTTCCAATTTTGTCAATAGAAAACACGTTTGAGTAAAAGTTACCCACTACCTCCTTGGCTAATGTGGTTATAGTAAAATGTGAAAATCAGGGGTAAAAAAATGTTCATCTGTTAGAATATTCCATAATTAATTTTTCAAATTTTTCCTACAATACTTACCTACATGTTTTTTCATAATAGAAGAAAAATTTGGTCTTCAAAGACTTTTTCCTGACAGTGTCAGGTATAAAAAAAATCTTTGTTTCCAGAGAGTAACTTACGTTATTACACTAACGCTATGTGAGTAGAGAAGAACTTGATTATGAATTTTTTTTACACATTTTTATATAAAACTTTACAATATTTTCAGTGATTGCTGGAAAAATTGTAAAATGTGTTAGTATACTAAAATTTTCTCGAATTTTTCATTAGTTTTATGAAAATGAAAGTAATTCACAGAAAATAAAAAGGCAGATTACAATAAAAATTTCACTACTGATGGACTCGAGGGGACATGAAAAAATTACAATTATATTGTAAAATTATTCGAATAACAAATACTGGTCCAAGCAAATCATTTGTTTAACAGTGAGCACAGAAAAAGTGATTTTACATAAAATATTCATGATGATGATTATGATTAATAACCTCTTTGATGATTTTTATTTGAATATGAACAGATAAATGATGACAATGAAAGATCTTACTACTTTGACAGTACGGAAAAACATCGTTTGTTTTTACACTTATGCTTTAACACGTTTTAGACATTTTCGACAGTGTCTAGGGATATAAATTGTTCTACAAAGTTCACAGTTTCACTTGTGAAGTTGCATGGAAAACAAAATCAAATTCGGCCAGTTTTATGAATTTATGATTTTTAAAAAATTTTTCATACGTATTTTTTTGTTGCTTGGAAAAATTATCTGGAAAATTTCTTACCAACTATCAAAAATTTTCTAATTTTGTCTTATCACTTCACAATAAGCTATCATATGACATTCATAAAATTTTACTATTGGTATCATAATGATAGAATAATTTTTAAAGTAATAATTTTGTTTCCTTTTTCTTTAATTCAGTAACTTTACAAAAAGACTGATGAAGTGCTCCGAAAACATATACTAGAATATTTTTTTCAAAAAACAGCAAATCAACCCTCAAGCTTCCCCCGAGAAAACTGTCGGAAAAAACCCGAAGTAGCGGAAAAAATTTTCAAATCCCTGAAAATTCCAGAAAGTGCAAGAGCTGATAAAGCTCATGGGTTCACGCAAGCGAAAAGCAGCATCTCGAATTATGCATAAGCATATAGCGAGGACGGTAAAAGTCGGCCGTTTGTGATCGGGAGCCGGATTACGCCCGCTTTTGATGACGTATCCCGATCTCATGATGATCCCCGAGACTCGGAGATCCTGACGCAAGAGAAGCGACAAATTGCACGGATCGTAACCAGGGCAACACCTGGTGAAAAGCGTTTACGTTCGGCAAGTCGACCCGTAACGTGGTTAGGGGGTCATCAACGCGGAGGGATGGCGATAACGCGAAATATGAGGAGGCGAGAAAAAGATTCGAAGAAACGCGGATCGCGATAAAAAGTTATGAGGGATAGAACGATCGAAAAGAGGAGAATGGCTGACGTTGTTTCATGTTTTTAGGGACAAAGTAGATTGTTTCATGCATCTTGGACAGAATTTTGTGGATATGATCGTATGGAATGGAAAGCTTCCAATAAGTTTTCTTTACTGCATTTTTGGAGTCTTGATATTGACATTGATCCAGAACTTGACTCTACTACCATTTATTTATTATACGAAACACAAGTTTTATTATATTAACCTAACTGTATTGTGAATTCCAGAAATTGTACACCCAATAAATCCCACGACGTATTCGTTAAATTTAGTGCTCGCCCTGTATGGAGTATGATGAATTCGTTCCATTAATCATTGACGACTAAAAACAGTGCATTTTCGTGGGAGTTCTGGAAAAAAATCTCTCTCCCTCTTTGAAAATCGCGCTCGTTCTCTTCCACTCAGATTGCACCATCACTGAACCCCGAACCACACCAGAATGGAAACAGTCGTATCTGTCCAACCCCTACCTCCTCCCTCTTTTCTCACGTCCCCCGAGTATTTCCACCTTTCGATATAACCGTGGTAACCGCAAAAAAAAGAGATTCGTCCGTTTCCTACGAGATCGCCGGAAGAGCGATATCTGGGGAGACGCGCTGAATGAGATTAATGGTAGCCATGGAAGAGCGATGGGACACTATCCGGGAACGGTCGGATCGTTTCTCGGGTGAAAAAAAAAAAAAAAAAAAGCGTGCCAGTGTTTTGTCGACGGGATCCCAGGACTTGTCGCGTTTTGTAATGAGAGCACCCGGGAGCGAATACTCGAAATCCGATGAAAAATAACGAATCGTTCGCACGGTCCAGAAATATCGGGATTTGATACCGAGCCCGGGTTGAGGATGGAAATAAATGACGCCCGACAATTACTTTTGCATTTTTCAGCATGAGAGCGGTCGCACGATGCGCCCGCGACTAATTGTTTTAGCCGCGTTTCACTGTAAGGGTGTTGGAGGTGATTAATATTTCAGGAAATCGGTTTTATGATTTTTTAAGCTCATTATCATGATGAAGAAAGCATTGAATCGAATATACGTTTGGATGAAAAACTATGTTTTTCTCTGTAGTTTGATACTAGGTCGGATAGGTTTGTAACGGAATTAATAAATTTTAATTTCTTATCCTCAACAAAGTGAAATTCCATTTTTTCAGCTCAACATAAAGCATCTTCAATAAAAATCCCCTTATAAAAAAGTCTACCACATAAAATATCAACGCACAGATTTTCGTTCTCTCTTTTCTTACTCAGATACAGCAAACACTGAAACGCAGCCGATTCCAGCGACGAAAATTATGATTCTAATACAAATGTTTGCTGCGGATTTTCTTTTTTGCCCGTGAGCGCGTTTGCAGTAACGCGCGAAAGTACACTCTAGCTCCACCTCTCCTCTCTCCCCCTCCCCAGCCCCTGGAGTTCTCCGTGTATTTTCTCTTTTGAAGCGTCGCGCAATCTTCCCCGCAACGATACCTTGATAACGAGCCACAACGGAGAGACGGGATTAAAGCTTCCGCCAAAAAAGGCTCTCCTCCATTATTGCCTTCTCCGCCGATGACGTTCCTAGTCCCGGCTTTCTGGAGACACAATAACGAAATAACGGAGGATGCTCTGTATGATACGAGATTTCATTCGTCCCGCCTGCACGCGATATCGTACGAAACGACGAAAAATACTGAAATCCTTTTGAATTTTCATTAAAATTGCAGCGTTTTTTTTCCTATCTCATGAAAAGAGTATTCAGTTTTTGCTTTGCTTCTTTTGATTCTGCTGACAGGGTCTTAAGATAAAAATAGTAAATTGGGGCCATGAGCAGGATTTATTTTGAAGGAGCTTAGTTTTCCTGGGAAATTAAGATTTCTTGGCTGGGTGTGTTCGAAGATTAATTGGTTATTTTATTTATTAATTAATACGATATTTCTTTTTCGGCGTTGATGGAAAATATGTAAATCCACCTTTCCGCATCATTCGGCAATATCAAAATTTCCAACATTATGGATTTATTTTTCGATAACGGGATGAATTTCATTTTTCAGGGGTCGACATCACACCGGGCGCCTACACGGCGTGTATCACGATCTCCATACCCGATATAATCCCCCGATTTCTCGTAGGACGGAGGTGACTACCGCGCATCTCCGAGTAAAGGCAGTAATTTGCAGGGCAAAATTTTCTCACGCTCCGGGGCAACTGCGGTCTAATTTCAAGTCCGAGAGCAAGCCTTTGACGGCAATACGTTTTCGTCCTGCATCCGATTGCATTCGCGGAAGAAAATACGGGAAAAACGCGCACAATGCACGATCGCTGCACGATCTCCCCGTCGCCTCTCTTTTATCTCCCGCCTTTATTTCAATTTCCAGCGTCGCTCGAATGATACCCGAAGCGAGGAAAAAAAACACAGACTGAAATTGGAATCGTGTTTATTCGGAATCGATTAGTTTTTGGTACGGACAGTGGGGTTACAGGGAATAAAGTGCTGTCTTGGTTGTACTGGAACTTAGATGAGAAGCAAGAGTTTTGTGATTCTGCAGAGTGCTTCGTGGAAGTTTTATTTATATTTACATAATTTATTTCAGTAAGTGAATGATTATAAGGGGTTTTAGGATAACGCTTTTGTAAAAAATTACATGTTTTGAACCGTGGATATTTCATAACGCATAAAATTTCAAAGTAATGGTAACTGAAACGAGAAACGAAATTTTTGTGTTATTTTGAACTTGCATAGTACAAAAACTGCAAGAAGTATGTCTTCAAATCAAAGTTCTCTATCCATAAAAGTATCAACATCATAAAACAACATTACAGTTTATAACAATACCATCGTCATCATAAAATCGAAAAATTCAGATTTCAATCAAAACCATTCCTGTAAATAAACTTCTATGCTAATATAAACCACCACATTCTGCAATATCAAATCTCAACTCCTTGGGAATAATATTTTTCTTCAATTATCCCAAAAAAAAACTGCCTCGCATTTTTCAGTTTTACTTCCCAGAAATTTCCCCAGGTTACACCTTCACTCTGGAGCACGTAAAATATTCTCAACGTCCAGCAAAGCGTCCCATCAAACTAATAAGCACCATTTTTCGGTGCAATTATATTTTTCATTCCACCGGGTCCGCGTTCCGGTACAAATAATAACTTGAAGTCCAAGGAAAGCCATTGTTTTCCCTTTTTGCAATTAAAATCCTTGCTAGGAAGGGACTAGGGTAGATGGTGAGGGGGGGGGGGGCAAAAAAAGAACGGTAACTCTGCGGAATCCGTTGGCTTCGGCGATCCCTGAACGGCCTGAACGCGCGCGGCAGAGAGAGGTAAAACTCGAGAAAGGCGGAGAGGAAACTTTATGCCCGCGCGTTCTTGGATGTGACGGCGTGAGGTTAAGAGGCGAGGGAGTCGCAATGGAGGTTTTACTGCGACGCTTACGCTCGGCGCTTTGGCGCAATTTCGGTATCTGAATCGAAGAACCGTATCTAAACGAGCTGCCCCCAAGCGCCCCCTCCCCCCTCCACACTTCCTGCACAACCCTCATTGCCTCTCACTTTGGGCAATTTTCCATGGCTCTGTGATTTTAGTTGGAGAGTAGGTCAAGTTTGCATTGGTTCGTCAGTTAAAACTTTTATGTTAGATTTTTCGTCTTGATAAGTTTTTATGTCTGATTTCGAAAAAATTGAAAGTATGGAGGTTATGAATAGTTTTTGCAAATTTATGGGAGGTATTGAGTATTTTTAGGTAGCTACACTATTGATCTCTTCATTTTATTTATACACACAAAAATTGTTCTCGAAAATTTTACTGAAAATACATGTTTTGTGTCTTGGAATATTTTATATGCCTACTTACATAATGAAATTTCTTTCTACGGAACACCCATTCTTTTCTAGTTGAAACTTAGGAATTTGAAATATAAAACATAGCAATGTTTTTAGTTCTACATAGAGTTGTACTGAGTAGCACTTGATCTTTCAAAAATACGAATTTGTATTGAAAGACGTATTTTTATATGTAATAATTTCTGATTTTTCATGCGTTGAAAAAAAAATTTTTTTTTCGAATACTAAAATCTACTCCAAATCATTGGAATATGGAACTTCTTTGTAATGGAATTTTCACTTTGAAATTTAACGAACAATAATCATAGTAGAATAATTGGCAATAAAGGTTCATCAATTTTCTAAGCATTATGCTACGATTTCTTTTGGAGTTTGATTTTTACTGTTTCATTTTGTTTTTCATTGAAAAACAGGTAATTTTTGAAATTTTCCCTAATCGAAATTATAAAGTCACATACCTCATAATTTTCGAAGCATAAAAATTGTCAATAATCCTGATCTTTCAATTTCGTTTTTTGCGAATTTTTTATTTTTTTTTTTTTTTGCTTGTTTCAGTTTTACAATAAACATTTATACTCATCGAAAATTTTAGTTTTACAATTAAATAATTTCATAACTCACGCTAATGATAAAAATTGTCACGTTCAAAAGGTTCAAGGTGACAAAACTGAAAATTAATTTTTTATGTTTTTTTATATAAGAATTCTTGCCAGTTTCTTAAGACTATAAATAACTTGACGAAAAATAGACTTTTTAAAATCCACACTATCACACGTTACACGCAAATACATTATGCTATAAAGTTTATTTCAGCATTTCATGTTTGTAAAATTGACGAAACGTTTCAACAATTGAATGTCATCAATCTGTAAGTATTATTTGATTACATTGAAAAATTTGTGAAAATTTTACAGTTAAATAATTGTTTACATAATTTTCGAAATGTTCAACAGCGTATAAATATACAATTTCATTTTATAAATTATTTTGTAAAAAAAAAAACTTAAAAGTATAATTTGTGATTTAATTAAAGGGATAATTTGAAACCATGGAAAATTTTGAAAATGAAAGTGTTATTTACCTATTTATTCCTCCTTTCTCTAGAAATTCAGGCTTGAAATCAAGATTTACTTTGTTTTCGAAATCGGACATAAAAATTAAAAATCCCTATTAAACTGTTTTCTAATTTTTAACCTTACTTTAAAATTTTAATGTTGAATACTCATAAGATAGTTCTCATTTTTTTCTTTGCTATAATTTTTTATGAATGACATAATCTTCCATTTTAAATGTAAAACATACAGTTTTTTTTTTACTTGTTTGGATTTTCGCAGCTATATTAAATAAAACTTTGATTTCATAAAATGTCAGTAGAACTTTAAACTTACCAAACTCCACTTTGTGTTGACCATTCAACATATTCATTTAAAGTTCAAAATCACTAGATTTCGAAATTTCCATCACTACCATATGATTTCTGAAAATGAAACATTGTTTCAAAGAATTATTTCAATAATTCTCGACAATACTGTATCCCACCTAAAATGGTTTTCTAACCACGATCGCGTCGTTCACACTCGCGGGATTTCATTTCGAGAAACAGCAGGACATAAACGTGCGTCAAGTATTACAAACGACGCTCGTTCAAATGTTGTGCAAGCCACAATTGCCACCGCGTTGTTGAAATTAACATCGTTCGGTTAAATGAACGACGCTTCAAAGCCACTTTTAACGCGATTGTGGCGCACGGATTAGTCCGAACAGCGCCGTTCTTATATTCGAAACGTTTCTCGCCGCACGCCCACAACCACGGCCTTCGCTGCTTCGTTTCACAAGGATTCGTCATCCTTTTTTTTCCGCAATTTGCTTTGGTTTCCAAGTTGCTTGCAAGGTTTTTCTACCGCAGAGTACCTTTTTATGTGGATCAATGTTTGTAGTTTCCGAGTAGGTTTCTCAGGCAATTGAACTATCCGGAATTTCGAATTTGGAAATTTCTAACTCATCTGTTTCCAAGATCCTTTAATATATAAATTATACAATCAAATGAAAAATTGTAATTAATTATCGATCATATTTCATACTCTGATTACTTATATGAAATTGTAAGTATAATTGCATTATTCTTGTCATTCGATCAATTACTCATTTGACTAGTTGAACAATATGACTAATTTCAGCAGGCAAACAAGGCTCCACTTCATACCTTGTTCAACAAACAAAACAGCTATCTGACACGGAAAAATTTTCTTCAACTTCGCGATTAATGGAGCAGCTCATGGGAGAGGAAAAAAAACACTTTACGTAATGTCGACGCAATGACGATGCGAAGTAGGTTAATTCAATTTAATTTCGCTCTCTTAACCACCTTCTTTCATTACTAATGACGTTAGGGTCTTAAAAGAATCATTTCACATGGCCATCTTTACTGGATCCCTTGCGCAACGCGCAGGAAAAAATGTCGAGTTTTTGCATAATGTGAAATCCGAGAGGATTACAAAGTTATAAATTACGGTCGTTTGAAAATAGGTAATCCAATACTCATAGCGCCAATGGGAGTAGCGGAACCACGCACTTGGTTGGAAATCGCGTAACGAACATTGCCGAAGGCACGATAAATTTTCGCGGGTAACTGTATTGCGATCTAAATGGCTGCCGCGTTTTCCGCTTTTCCTCTTATCTGTTTTAAGTTCCGATAGCGTCTCATTTGCCATGATGCTAACCGAATACTGTGCTGTTTTTTAGAAATAATGTACTCTGCTCCGAGAAAGAAACATTACAGAGTTAGGTGAAACAAATTGTTTTCTGTTTTTCGTTTATATGATTGAATTTGTTAATTTCAACTTGTTATAAGCATTGATTTCATGATATTTGTTAATATTTATCTGTAGTATCTGTAATTACCTACTATTTTCTAGCTAAGAATCTATTCCAAAGCTTCCCAAACACATAATAATTTAAACAATTTCGGAACATTTTCGTAAGCTCTGAATTTTTAATCACAAATAATTGTGGAAGAGACAAACATTCCAGATTTAACTTTTTTTAAAAGCTGTCAAGTGTCAACTTAAAATAGCCCGAGATCGATAATTTATCGTGTTTTTCGCTCTCGGATACTGCCGCAAAGTCGAGCGCGTTAATTCAAAAATTAAAATTCCAGCGCCGTTTGACCCATGACCCTAAATAATCGCGATAAATTGACCATCGGGAATTTCCGAGCAAAGAAAAGCTCGGAGAAAAAGCACCGATTAGAATCGAAATAAATTGCTTAAAATGTCGGAATGCATTGTGCCCGAGGGAATTGAACTCGGTAGCTGACAATGGTGCCTAATACTCCTTTGTATCGTTCGATGCAAATTTTATTGCGTGGGAGTTTCGTGTAAAACATTAACACTGGAAATGGACAAAAACGAATGTAATCGCGCACCGAGAGAATTTCCCTTACCCGAGCGAAGCGCGTTCACGGTATGCCTGTAGGAAGCGTAAGCAGCGCATCGCGCTGGGGAAAGCGTGATTAACGAAAACTCATGCGCCGAAGAATTCCCGTTTCTCCATGACCAAAACGTGGAAGAGCTAGTTGGGAATTCGGAGAAATTTTGCGAAATAAAGGTTTGGTAGTGAGTGTATGATGGGATATTGGTATATGATGCTATCATATTATGGCTCATTTTTGATATCTTTCCCTTTCGCTCTTCCCTAATTCGGAAAACATTAAGATTATCATGCACAGGAAAATAATTTATATTATAATATCTTTTATACAGAATGAGGAAAAGAACCTAGATTTTTCTTCCTTTTCATGTGCAAATTTAAATAGGTTTTAATTTTTTTAATGGTAATAGATAAAGATGTATCATTTTCTTTTTTTTTTTTTGCCTGAAAATCTATGAGTGTGGTGGAAAAAAGGTTATAGTTTTCATATTGTTGTAAGCATTTGTTAATAATCATGAGATTCGCAGAATTTGTCGTCTTGGATAAGATGTTTCGAATAAACATAAATTGCCAATACGTACAGCAGTAACTTTATATTTCAGTACATATTCTGATCAATGATGTTGAATAATAATAGTAAAATGAATTTTTTGGGAAAAATTGTTGTTCTTATATGGAACGTACTAACGTAAGAGCAGTTTTGAGTTTCTGAGTGATTTTCTATCTATTACTCTTTATAGGTAAAAAATAATTATATAGTTAAAAATTATGAAATCATTATTACCACTATAGACACATTTTTGTCCAACTTAGACTTTACAAAATTCATTATTCATTTTATAGGAATTCAGAAATTATTGTAGAAATAAAAAAAAATGAATGAGATTTAAAAAAGAAATTTGAGAAATAATTATACTGCGCCATTAATAAACTGTATTTGTTTCTTTTTTTTTCTTTTCGAATATGTGACTAACTCTCTATAAATAAAATTAATCTTCTTCGGAGTTTTCGAGGTGGCATTCGAAAATCTATAGATTTTTTTGTTCACAGTTAAGATTTTATTTTTGCAAGCTTGAGAGAATTTATAACATTTCGTTTTTTTCTTTTTTATACAGCTAGGTTATAATTATTTATTTTAATTAATTACTGAATCCTACCTTTTGCAACTGGCGACCTGGCACGATCACATCCATGACACTGAAACAAAAATTTTTATTATGAAAAAAATGTGTGAAGTGTAGAATCAGTTAAAATTAAAATGTTTTCTTATTTTCGTTACTTTATCAGGCATGTCTGAAAATGTTGGAAAAAATATATTGCTTCCTGAAAAAGTAAAAAAGTTTAGTTATTCGCAAAAATGTTTTGAAAATGATTTTGAATAAATTTTACTGTTCTATTCTCACTCGTCAAAAGTCCAGAAGTGTTACAAAATCGTATTGCTATTTGTGTTTTTAAAAGTTATTTGCGTTTTCAGACAAAATTAAAAAAAAACGTGTTTTTTTTAATATACATTGAAAATTTTTTATTTTTACTAAAATTCATACACCTTGAGATATCAAAGAAAGTTCGAAAATTCCTCATTGAAGGCTTTATCCCATTCCAAATTAGATTAGAAAATAATTTACTTAGAGGAATAAAAAAACCATTTCTATAGTTTTTCAAAAATCTCTAGGAAAATTCCTGACAATTTCAGATGTTGTTAATTATTCTTATGTTTCAGGTTTAATTTTTTTCTAAAAAAGCAATTAATTATCGTCTACCAAAACCTTTTTTTTACGTATTCGCCCTTGAATCAATAGTTAAATGCAGAAATAGATCGAAATTCAGAATAGTAATTTCAGAACTAGTTATTGATGCAGATTAACCTACAATATTATGTTATGTGTGATTTTTCTCATTTTATATAATTAATCACTATTCAAATAATTATTGATAAAAAATATGTAAGAAATCAATTAGATCTTTAAATAATGTGACATAAAAAAAAATTTACAAGATGAATTCCTTGTGAAATGATTCAATGCTATGATCAATGATTCATAACTGAGAATTATTGTTAATAAATGAATTTAGCACTATAATTATATTCTTTAACAAAAATTTGTTATTTAGGTATGTAATCTTGAATTCGTGAATCCATAAACTTATGAAAGTTCCAGTTTCTTACAAAAAATGTATGAAAATTCCTTTCTTTTCTACTGATAAATGAGAACAGCTTGATTTATATATTTTTTAGATTTTCAGAAGGAAAAGGTCGTATTTGTCCTAATCGTCTACCTTACCAAACTAGGACTCTAACATGAATAAAAATTGATTCATATTTTCCCTTGTCACCATAAAATATCTGCCACATTTCTTTGCTTCCAGGTCAGATTCCACATTCTTGCTTGTCTCCATTAAAAAAGTCTAAAAAACTATAGAATATTTGAAATCCAGGAATTTAGACATACTATCACCACAAAATTCATGTAAATTTGATCCTCTTCCTAATCTCATTGACCCTAATATATCAATTTAATTCGGCTAATAATTACTATTCCTGAATTAATTCGCATCGACCGTTTTATGGGATGTGCCATGATTTTATGGCAGGCTGGCGACGCCAAATTTGTAGATGTTTATGCGCCCAATATTATTGGTATCACATTCAGCGCGCGATCACAGTCCCTTATCTGGGTATCGAATTCCGTGGAACATCGTAAAATCTCTATAATTGAATACAAGATAGCTCGTTGAATGGGATGGTAATAGCGTACGAAACGAAACGTGCCGCGCTCTACTGGCGTCATAAACAAATTTACTGCGAGCGCAATTATTGAACATTTGCCTCTGCGCCCCAACATTAGAACGTGACATTTTCATCGAAACGCGGGCGCTAATCTCTCTCTCGCAAGCCGCAGACAAACAGCCCAAAATCGCTTTTCCTGTTTTCTCTTTCGCCGCCAAATAATTGTTCGATGTCGCTATAAATACAGTGTGTCTGAAAATCCTGTACAACGCGAAAAATAAAAGGCCATCTTATTGAACGGAGAATCTGTTGCTTGATTAAAGAGGAAATTTATTTCCACAAAAAAAAAAAAAACATTTTTTTATTATTCGAAAAAAATTGTTAGGAATTGTGAAATTTATGTCAAACGATAATTTGAGTATATAATTTGCTCTTTCAGAGTTTCCAAAATTTTGAGAGCAGTACAAAGTTTTTTAAAAAAATGTTTAGGAATCATGTGAAATTTGACTGAAGTAACAGATATTTTATTCAAAACGTGAAAATATATATTTTCCATTAAATCCTGTAATCTTTGTTATTTAGTAAATTATCGAGAAAATTTGAGCTCAAGTCCTTTACATAAGTCATTTGCAACAAGTCCCTAAAGCCCTTGTCGCGCTATATTCAAAGACAAAAATAAATATTCTGGCGAATTTGAGCAACGCATCATTCAATTACTGAGAATCGCTTATGATTGCTTTGCGAGCGACGCGGATGTCGAGGCACTCGCGATTCAATGTAATGGAGCGAGGCAACAATGGCGATACGCGCGAAATCAAAAACTGGATGAGAACGTTATTAGCCAATACTGGGCAGGGCTGACGCGATGTCCGATGTCATTGTAACGCGGATATTGTCCGGCAAGCTACGCACATGCGATTGCGCCTCGCCATTGTTTTCCCTGAATGCACGATTTTGAGTAAACATCCATTTATCCGACAAACAACGAGTTGGGTGCACTTATTAAAGACGTCATCAGTTTGTTACAGTCCTTCGATGGAGATAATAAAAATATCGGAAAAACTTCTTTTATTTTAATGACTTTGAAAGATGTTTGGTACTGTTAATCATTGTTATGGACTTCTTGTTTCTTGTCTGATACTCAAAATTTTATATCGATTTATGACTTTCAGTTATTTCAAATAACAAAGGAGAATATTTGATATTTTTTTTGGAAAATCTGAAAATTTCTCAACAACTTTTAATCAACGCTCAATCACTTAGAAAACGCTTTCTCTTATTTTAATTTATCAAAGATATTATTCAAATTTCAGAAAATGTCGACTACTTTTGCCGTGATTTCTACGCAACATAGATTCGACTTCGTCGTTGGCGGCGGGTAATCGCAAAGACAGTATGACGCAACTCAAACATGTGCAAGTGCGCTGAGTGAATCGAAGCCGCTCGCTCCCGAAGTTTGTGAGACGAGCGTGCACGACGCGGCTTTCGCACGCGCGCATTACCGCGCACGCGAGGTGCAGGATATTTCGCGTGACTATTGTTTGGCGTCTGTCACTTATCCGCGATTTTGCAAACAATGTGAGCGTCCCCGCGGCTCACAAAAGAAAAGCCCGCGAATACGCACAATCGGGATAAAGAGCGTCATTAAGTGTCGCCGGCGAAAGCGTCGCTCCCGTTAACTATTTACACGAGAGCCGGGTTTTTCTCCCGGTATTGGCCAATTAAGCGAGATACACCTTCATGTTTTAACTTTATTTTGTAATCAGTTGCGTCTGAAAACAGGATCTTTGCGCTTATTTCTTCTATATTGCAGCCATCGAAATTTTTGTTTATTTTTGTCGTGAAATACTGAGTTTCGGTTGACATGGATGATTTTTTAAACAAAAATTTGTATTGTTTCGTTCTTGCATCGAATTTTTTTGATATTAGTTATATATATATATAGTTTTTTGATATCTTTCACTTACTACTACCGGTAAAATCTTGATTTAAAAAAAAATTTTTTTTTTCTAGCATGTCACGTCAAGATATTTAATGCATATATTTAAGGTTTTTGTTCATATTTTTTTTTGTAACACCGCTGCGATAACAAAAATAAGATTTTTGTGTACATTTTTTTTGAGTAATATTGTTTCATAGTAATTCGTATGAAAATTTTTGGTGAAATGAAGAGGTTGATTTTTTATTCTGAATAATATTTTTGTTTCTGTAAAATTGGTGAATTATTATTTATTACAATTTCACACATAACTGTTGATCGATTATATGAAAACGTCGAATTTCAATTGCCATTTAAGAAAAATGAAGAATTTTTTATCATCAACAATAAAATGATTTTTCAGAATTTGGGCCAATATACGCAGACGGTTTAATCAACTTGACTGTCTTTGATTATTACTTATATACATGACGAAAAAAAGTTGTCAAGTAATCTCTTTATCTATAAAAATTATTTTCCTATTTATTTCAGACAAGGAGAATTGATTCACAACTATTCTATTTGATTTTTTAAACTTCATCTGTAAGGGACTTTACATTTACAAAAGATTTTTCCTTGGTTTTTCTTGTGTTTAACGATTATTTTTTCAAAACAAGCCTCAGTCAAAATTTGTATAAAACTTTTAAAGTTACAATTCTGCTATTATAATTTTCAAGATATTGTCAATTTGTCAAATTCTCATTTTTTTTGCATATGCCGAGCGAAACATTATTTGTTAATATTTCGCTGGGAATATTTCGATGATTAGAAAATTCAAAAACTTTTTAAGTTGTTTAAAGGCACAGTAAGACATCAAAGTTTACATTTTTAACAAAAATTATTTTCATCGAGTATGTTCTTTAAGAAAAATCGTTGATTAACATTACAGAAAAAAGAAGAAAAAATTAAATAAAAACAAATTTGGGATAACTTAAGTAAGACGATACGATGAGTTTCTTTCCAAAATTTCTTTACTTTATAAATGTGACTAAAGATAGTCATTATCCTTACTGAATAAAAAAATAAAGTTTGAATTAAAGTTGAAATGTACTTTTTTTGTTTTCATAAATCAGTGACCCAAAGAAAACAAAAAAAATGTTGAGGATAACGTAATGAATCATAGCCAATATCATTTCCTAGAGACGATCGTTATTTTTGCCACCTCTGTACTCAAAAATAAAAAGGATTTACTGTTGTAGTAAAAGCATTTTCTGTTTTAATACAACTTGAGAGATCGAATTTTTTTGCAGTAGTATTTTTTTTTACAGGACTATCATGATGCATTAATCAATTGCTTTTTCACAACTTGAGCATCAAAAACTCGATTTACGACGTCTGCCAAAGATGGCGTAACTGAGCGATTTCAGGTTGTTTCATTTACTCCACTCAATTTCATTTACCTCACTCGACTTTTTGATGCACTCGTGAAAAATATAGTTCACAACTCGTTGAGTATCGACAGATTCACCATAAACATCAAATCGCCAACGCAGAACCATATGGTTCTGCGCCGCCAACTTGACGTCTACGGTAAAACTCCCGATACTCAACTTGTTGTGAAATACACTATTGCAATTGTGCTCTGGTAGCAACAAATATTTGTCGAGGCAACAAAAAAATAAGCTACTACTGCAAAAAAATTCGATCTGTGAAGTTGTGTTGAAACAGCACATTTTTTTGCTAAAACAGCAAAACCTTTTTTTCCCTGTAGAAATTACCAGCTACTCAAAACTTTCTCTCGTCCATTATTACGAAGCTGACCTTGATTCATCAACCCACTAACTCCCAATTTACTCTGGAACAATCTTCAATTTCCTGCAGTAACGAAAATTCACGACTGGGTGAAAAAGGGAAATCCGATTACGCGAAAACGGATTTTCCGCGTTGCATTTTCGCGACATGTAGCAGTGGCGTCGCGACGCTACTTCATAATCGATGCTGAAAGAGGCGAGTCTCGGGTTTCTCGTCAATTCAGCGAATTACAGAAGGATGACGTCACCGGCTTGACATAATTTGATGCGATTCCCTTAATTTCGCGAAAATTGCCAATCTTCCTCCCGCGGCAAGTTCACTATCTCATCCTCGCTCAACCTACTTTTACCCGGGACTCGAGAACCCCGGGCTCGAGTTATCTATCAATATGCACTTTTTCAACAGCGCTGATGAAGGGCCACGTCGCATTAAACTTGACTGATTAAAACTTGGCACAACTAAATCGCGACGAGAAGATAGGTGACAGCTTCGCAACGTTGCCGAAACGGGCAAGGAGCCGAGGGCATTCAAGAAAAAAAAAAGTTGCATGTTCGACGATGGCATTACTTGTACTTAGAAAGTTTTTTACTGCGTTATCGTAAGGTTTCAGTTTGATAACGAGCATCATAGTATTGTTGCAGTTATAAAAAAAATATCATTAAGCTAGTGTTCTGTATTTTTAATGCAATAGAGATTTGTGCAGAAGATTTATTTGGGAGAAGATTATCGATCGAAAAAATTTTTGAACAGCAAAGTGAGAAAACAATGTTTTCACAAAGTTTCAAGTCCTTAGCTTTTTCTTTAAAAAATGTCAGACTATTAAATGATAGTTACAAAAAATTAAAGAAACTTTTTTCGATCATTTTCTGAAATGTCATTTTTTTGGGTAAATGTTTTATGATTTATTTATTATAATGATGACTTATTTCCATGAATGTATTACGATCTTCGTGAAATCACTTTACGTAGGCTTGAAATAATAGTGATTATCGTAAAATAAAGTATTTAAAATTTAAAAAAAGAAGATGTAACTGTATTGTCTTAGTTAAATAATCCTATTTTTATTATTTAAGATGAAATAGTCCAATCGAAAAATATTCGTGGTTTTTAAAACTACTACAAAGTTCATTGAATTATTTTTCATTAATTAAAATATTTCATGTTACTCTGGTCATAATTCTTTTTTGACCACGTTTTGGGTGTGAAGAAACAATGATACACAGAAAATTTGTTAACTCATAATTGCCACCAGTTTACTTATGATTGCTGGAAATATAAAGTATCCTTCCGAAAATTTGTACGATAGCAAGATATTTGTTAGAATTAAGTTAACTTTCTGAAAATTAAAGAACATTTCAGAAACATATTACAACTTCAAGAACCTGCAGTGACTTTTTCGATTTTGAAATTTCTTGTTATTTAGCTTTTTTTCACATTTGAGAATCGAGATTATACTCTATTGTGTTGAAAGGTACGAAACTTTGAGTTTGAATATTCATGACTTATTATACACATTTTCTATGCGCGAGAATGCTAATTAATGTTTTTTTAAGTGAGTTTGAATTTTGTTACAGATAATTGTATGTTAATAGCTATTCTAATGATTTCATAATTTTGAAAGATCCTACAACATCGAAAATACAAATGTGTATTTGTCTATCAAAGATCGTATACAACTCTTTACATGTCTGAAAATTCTTTTTTTACAGTTCAATACCATTTTACGAAATCCCTGGATTTTTTACGCGATGTTGATATTCAAATTGTTTTTTAAATCAACTTTTCGGAAAACGAAAGTCTAGTGAGAAAAAAAAACTTTTGAGCTTTCGATTCGTCATATAAGATTCAATGGCATAGATTTCACGATAGTTGACTTCACTTTCATAAGTTTTATTCACATTCCTTGAAAGTCCTCCGACATCAGTAAAATAGCAGATTCTAGATATTATTTCACTCAAAGGATAATTACAAAAGTTATTTTGTTTTCTTTTTAAAATAAAACAGTTTATTCAATGACGAAAAAAAATTCTTAATGCATTGTCTAAAATTTAGGATTATAGTCTGCGAATTCCTTCTTCTTCTGAAAAATCTAAAGACAATTGAAAACCTGCAGCCTCACTCGGACCAGCATAATGCTTATTACAACTATAAAAAGAGAGATTTTATTCAATCATATTTATTGTTGCTAGCACTAAATTTCAAGTTACCACTCGCACACAAAAAGCTAAGATATAAAAGTACATGATTATCACATAACGGCCAATGTTTATTCAAAACCTTGACTATGGTTTCATCAACCATAAATATGGTTGATTTGAATCTTACGACTCATATAGATGTTAAATTCAAACCTTTTTTATGCAAATACAAAAATCCGTATGAAATAATCAACCTATTCTACAATAGTCCGTTCCAGTAACCCCAAAAGAATGCGAATGCCCGAAACGTTCCCGGGAAATCGAGTCCATTACGTCGCTGTAAATGAATTGTGTCTCCCGTAACAAACGACATGGCATAAAATTCCACAGTTCTCGTGTCACGCGCGGGCTTTAGTGTATAAATAGATTAAATGACAGTGAAACTATGCAAGTACATTCATAACGCCGAGTAGCAACTGTAGCGAAATTCATTGTTGAGTTAACGACCTCGAAATGGAGTGACAGCTGAATGACGTTCTAATTGCGAGCAGCTCAAAACAACTACGTTAAACAATAACTGACATCCTTTTTCCAAAGCTTGCACAGCATCGTGTTTTTTCATGTTAATCACGCTGTTCAATAATTTTCATTACTGTGTAACATGGCTTTGACAAAACATCCCTAATGGCTCGTTCGCGACCCAACTATGCAGTGTTGGAAATTTTCATTCAGCTGAAATTCACGTTCGACGAGTAAAAAAAATTTGTCAAAAAAAAAAAAAAAAAAAAAAAAAAAGAAAATGAAACTTGTGACTTTCAATGAGCGTATAGATAAACGATTCAATTTGGCATGCGAGAGGAGTCGCTCGTGCTCGGCACTGCGTGTAATTTCGGAGTCGAGTCCGTGTGGGAAAAATGGCCACGAATAGTTCGATTGTCGAAATTTATCAAATACGTGTTGGGGCAAATTTTATTCGAATCATCGAGAAACGGCTTTTATTTTTCGTGAAGTGAATATTCGTCTTGAGAACTCAAAGGAAGAATAAATGTAGAAAGGGAAAAAAAATTAACTTTCACTAACAGTGTATTTGAAGTTTCAGTTTTTGTTGAGCCCTCATGAGGAACTCTATTAACCTATTAACGAATAAACCATGAGATAGAAACAAATAGAAGAAGAAGTTTTGCAAAATAACAATTTGAAATCAAGTTATATAACAGAATCGATTTCCTTTACTCATTTGTATTAAAGCTCGACAGTACTCTGTTAGAATTATATATGAGGTACCGTTTCATAATCATATTCATATCCAATGATATCTTTTAATTAGGTTTTACGTTTATAAATGGAATTGAGTTTTATGAATTTTCCATGTTACTAAAGTAACTTTGCCAACTGATTTTTCAGATAGACGTCAAAGTATTAATTGAGTGAAATTAAAATTAAATCGATTGTGTTGAGGTTCCCGAAACACAAGTTTCGAAACCATTATAAATTTTAAAAATGAATTATACTACTCTCCCGGAAAATTCCAAACGACATCGAATTTCCAAGTGCAAAAGAATTTTCTTAAACCGAATGGTTTCCAATTAAAACATGGCAATTTTCATATAAGTTGTCATGAATTTGGTATTTTTCGGAAACACTTATGTTTTGATATAAGACCAATGTCATCGTGTTCCATTTGTTAAAGCATGTTTAATTAGCTACATTTTGTTAAAAATGATACTTGAAATCTGTTGATACCAGAGTTTTAAAATTAATTACAAGGATACCATTGATTTCATGAAATTTCAGCGAACATTAAAAAAACTTCTAGCTGTGAATCGACTTCAGAAACGTTCAAAAGAGTCTCGAGGACTATACAAATTTTTAAACATTTTTCTAAATACTGCAAAAATCGAATGTTTTCAGAAATCGATTTTTCTCAAGTTCTTGGAACCACAAAATCTTCCGTAACTATTAACCGGAAGTACATTATAACTAAGCCGAATCTTACACCTTCTTACAATAAGTTGCAGTAGAACTAAGAGGGAATGACAAATTGACAGGCATGTTTATCAAACTTATAATAGATGTATAGAAAACTTTGACCTACGAACAATCAAAACTTCCATGAAGGCGAAGTTTTTTATTCAGTTTTTTTGAAACTCTTGAAAGTTTCGAGATGCTTGCGGGATAGACAGAGAAAATCCAGGTTTTTCTAAAGTTCACTTGCAGCAAAACTCTCGAAATACTGTAGTTCCTTTTTTTAACCTTAAAATATTGCCTTTTCAGAAACCAAACACTAACGTGTTAAGAAGCTCTATATGCAGTGTTATTGTTTTTAGAGCCAGGCAATAAATCGCAGCCCACACAAATTAGATAAGATAAGAATACGTCAGAGATTTTTCGAATCTCACGTAAGTGATGTCATATTTTTTAATTACCTTTGTCATTCGATAAAATATTTCGTAACTGAAAGGTCGAGAAAATTTAAAGGTGAAAGTAATGAACATCCAATATCTTTGTGAATTCAAAGTATGCACTAATCGAAACTAATAAAATTATTGTAAATTATTAGTTATTATTTTACAATTCATTCCGAGAAGTAGGCTCGGATGAAAAAAATTCTTTCAAAAAAATTAAAATACTTGCTGAAAATCTCGAAAAATTTGAAAAGATCTTCTGAAATCTTCCCTAAAATCTCGGGTCGAACAACTCGAAGTACCCCAAGATAGTGATAAAACGACGAAAACGACTTCTATTAATCCTCTGCCAGACTGCCAGATCCTCAAATAAAAAAACGCTTTCCCCAATCCGTTAGAATCTTGAAGACGGCAAACAAGGAAGTAGTAGGTATTCGCGATCCCCGATGACTCACCTTTTCCTTCTTTCTCCTCGTCAGCTGACGATCCCGAATGTTCCGGTTTTCCAATCTCGCATCGCCGCACGACTCGCTCGGGCCCGCGATTACTTCACCAGCGTCGTTACTTCGCATTACACCCACGTTCACGAGATAACGATCTCTCTTTCGGTCAAGCCGTTCGCATCTCACGGGAACATACTACAACGCATGTATCCCTGGAAGACCATTCTCATGGTTCCTCAACAGTTCCAGAGTGTTCGCGATCTATTCCAGGAAACCGTCTCGGAGTCGGAGAACTTCTAAAGTGCCGACACTGATAATATGGGCATTCCCGGAAACCCGCCGAAGACCAATCGTTCCAAACGCATAAATCCAAGGAGACCCAACTTCGCGAGAAAGAACGGGGAAATTCTTAGAAACAGGTGCGAAACAAAGCGAACGCGTCGTAGCGCGCGAACTAGTCACTGGATATGGGGATGTTGGCCTGAGGTCGTCCACTCACTCACTACGTGGTCCCCCCTGCGCGACCCGTTTTTCCGTGACCCCGCCAAGCGCCCCTACCCACTGTCAGAGTCAAGCCTTTCCCAGTACTTCCGTGGACTCCGGGGTCTCCTTTGGACGGCGGTTTAAAAGCAACTATGCCCGCGCGGGTTCGGGTCGAGCGCTCCGAGCCGGAGTCGGCGCGGCTCGGCCATTCTCGGAACTGCTCGGCTCTCGTCGATATGACCATAGACATTGAGTATGCCTATGGATATGCCCCATGCTCTCTCGCGCCAGCAAAATAGTGGGAGTGCGCGCCCAGAAAGAGAGGGTGAAAATTAGCGCCAGGAGAGGGGGAGCTGAGGATGCCTCATGTCCTGGGGAAGGTGGGGAAGGGAGAACACACCGGCGGAGAGGAGGCCAAACGCGTGACAGAGACGCTTGCGTGGCGCCCAGGACAGGGATGTCTTATGTCATTTCTCGGACTGCTCTTCCAGGTCCCTAACCTGTGACTTGGAAATAAGGGCGGCAGGAGTCTATCCCCGGTCGGAGAAACTGGGGCTGCTCTTTTTTTCCTGCTTGTGGATGGATGAGTTATGGTGAGTTTCGAGTTGGTGATCTCGTAATAACATGGATTTCCTAGTAGCGTTCGTGGCAGATTGTGGTTTTCCTTGAGATTTTATGAGGGGGATGGGGATGCTATGAGTATGAGTTGAGAAGACGTGAGGATTGAGATTACTCACGTTCTCGACTTGTATAGTTTATAACAGATACTTTCAGAGAGTTATAGAAACTTTCAAGATAATTTTGCGTCCACTTTCTATCAGCTCCTCATGCTTAAGAATATTTTTTCTGCTTTTTTATCACATGTCAATTTGGAAAGTGATCAGTCATGAAGAATGAGGGTCCAATAATAATAACAATCTTGTGCAACTGTCTTCTACCTAAGAATAACATTCTATGTTTTTGATTCAGATAATGTTTCATGGACGTTCTTTCATTATAAAATAAAAGTATGAATATTGACAGAGTAGAAAAAGCTTGACTAGAAATTTCGAAATCAACTTTTCTGCGCTTCTGAACGTATGTCATTGGTGTAACAAAGCTTGGGAGACGAATGTTTCAGATTAAATAGTGCATGTGTATTCAAAAGTGTATTCAAAAATGATAACCGATTGAGTACCCAGAGAACAATAGGGACTAAGACTATACATAGTCTGATAACTGATAGGAATATTAGATTTACGATTTATGTCAATGAATGCGAAATTCGAAGTTCAGTTTTTTCATTTTCACGGTTTATACTTTTTAATACTTTGAAATAATTGGGATACTCTGAAATTTTGTTTCAGAAATTCCCTAGTAAGTTGTTATTCTGTCAACTAATTTAAAAATTTAAACAAGTTTGACTTTAAAGCAATTATACTGACAAAGGACTCAGAAATCGTGGACAAAAATTGGAAATAAAATATTAAAAGTCTTTTGTTTTTGGAGTTTTGAGAATGCAATAAATATCGATAAGATGAATAGTTGGAATTTTCGATTCTAAATATCAATATTTGATATGCACAGATATTTCTACAAAATTCAAGAAAATTTTAAGTTTCACTTAAACAAAAAAAATGCGATTTTCGAATGAAATTGAAATCCCACTTTACATTTACTAAACGATGCCCAGCTTTACAAACCAGTAAAATCTTTTGGGCACCCATTACCACGATATTGCTGTACAATTAAAAATCCTGCAACCCTTCCCTCATTTACCAGCGCATGTTGCACACAATGCAATTACACCTGTTTCTGGGGTGCAAATAAGCGAGCGCTTATTACCAAGCACTTCAATGAGGCCGTGTATTCTTCGCGAGGCGCGCATCTTTATGCGTGCCTTGTATTATATTAGCTGAATGAAAGCACGTTCTACCACGTCTGCAATTCGAGTGTCAGATTTCCGCTTCTGTATAATCGACTCGCGCATAAAGTTTGCCGCTATTTTTATCCGTCTCGTAAATTCTTTTCTGTTCTTTTTTATCGTGACAAAGTATACGCTGACTATTGCATTACTCTAGAATTTTCCCATATCATATACTGTGTTTTCCTCTAAACTCGAATTAAATGTTGGAAGTTTTCTCACGTGTTTTTTGTCTTGAAAAACAAACTTTTGTTTCGGTGGAAGATTCTCGGTATTTTTTTATTCAATTAATTTTAGACTCATTAACTGTCTTTTGTTTGAGCAAGTTCCGGAAACGTAACTCTAATACAAAACTTTTTTTTTTCTCAAAGAAATTTCATTTGATATACGTTCAAGTATTTTGGAATCTAGAGATGTTTCTGCAAGTTGAAACTATAAAAATCTTATATTTTCTTTCTTGCTCAAGTATCAACCGTTGAAACGACTGTTCTCACACACTTCGACATGCATCTACGTTTCTTACTTCCATTTTTCTTTGCATAAGTGCTTGCGAAAATAACACTTACATTTATAGTCAAAGAAAGTTCAAGTGAAGTCATTATAACTTTGCTTCCGTTCGTAGCTCTGGTTATTTCAGGTAAAGATAGCACTTGGGAAAGAAACCCAGAGAAGATTACGTCAAAAGAATCGAAACTGGACCGTTTCCTGTCAAAGTTTTCCGATAAAGGCAAAGCGTCTCAAAGAATCAGATTGTTTCTCGTCCGTGTAGAAGGAAGTCTTAACATAATAAAATTATTTCTACTGGGGTCAGAAATATCGAAAATTGAACTTTATGGGATGTTATAAAATGTGTGGAGCATTCGTGATGAAAAAATTTGAATTTCATGGAATCGCAATTTTTTATTACGACTGAAATTATATCTAAAAGTTTGTTTGAGCAATTAAATTCAAATTTGAGGTATGTTTTTAGTGCAAAAACTATTATTGCCTGTAGTAAATTGAGCTCATAAAAAATGTGCCAGCTGAATCTGATTTGAAACATTAAAGATTTTTCATGAAAGCTCTTGTCAGATAAACGCAAAAAAAGTTCCATTTGTATAAAAAAAAGCTACTTTTTTTGCTACTAAGAATTTTCAGAGTTCTTGTACTTAAATGAGTTATGATACATGTTTCTGAAATCTTGACTGTGAATAGAGGAAACAAGCATAAGAAAAGTTTTTCATGATTCTTCTGTTAAAATATCCGAAAAATGTCTTGTGTCGTTTTTGAATGCTCACTCAAATCATAATGGAGTAATTCAAAACCCTGTAACATGTAAATACATTTATCTAAAAAAAAAGAATTTTACTAGATTTATGAATCAATTTCTGCCAAAACTCTAAAAAATTCAAAAGTAATAAAACACTTAGTAGAGCATAAGAAATTTTTTTCTCTTTATACACTAAATTTTACGCTTAAGACAAAAATACTTTGTAATGAAATTTTTACAATGAATATAAAAGAAGTTCAATTGCACGATAAACATTTATTGCAGAAAATTTCTCTACAAAAACAGGACTTTGTTACATAATGTTGAATTATATTTAAGCAAAGAAACAAACAACGAAATGAATACACTATCAGATTCTTCTTGAGGAACGTACAAAAGGCTTATGTAATGTGAAACGTTTAGTAACATGAACCAGTGACAAAGTCACATCAATTACATTGAGAAATTCTTCGACTTACGTAGAACGTTTCATTACTATTCTCATGTATCTTTTCAGTCACGAGAAGCTCGTACAACTTTTGAATTTTATCAAAGCAGTTCACAAACTAAACATATTTGAACCTTGTATTCAAAGAGCCTATGAAGTTTTAATCTATCAGGCCTATGTTACGTTTCGAGTCGAAAATTCATATCAGTTTATTGATTAAACACAATTTCTTTCTCTCAATTTAAAATTACACGTCTAAGGCATAGACTTTTGTCTTATTGAATTCAAAAATATGATGCTTTTGTTTGAAATAATTTGATCCATGTGCGGTGTGATATTTTTTAAATCATAAACAGTTGTTTGAAAATTTTCAGCAGAATCTTGATTTCTTTAAATTGGAAAATGGGTACTCTTCAATTCAATATTGAAATTTTCGAATTCTTTGTTTTAATTGGAATAATCGCAAAATAAAAGTCTTCTGAATTCATCAACATTCATTATACCAGAAAGAACCTATCTTTCGAATCTTCCGAATTGTAAAACCGAGTGCTTTCGAAAAAGAAAGGTTACTATTTTCCATTCCTCATTTTCAACAAGTACGTTTCTGATGAAAATCGCGAATTTACTGCTCGAGTCACTTCTCACATTCATCGACGAATCAGCTCTGTAAGAATGTTTTCAATCACGATATGCACCCCAGAAATCCGAATTTTCCACAGCACGAAACCCCATTTTCCCCCTACCCTTTCATGCTTACGCAACCGAGTTTTCAGTTACTTTTCTCATTCGCCCGCAATAATCTTGCGATTGAGCACAGCGACGTCTAAAATTCTTTTCCGTCCTCCGTCAGACTCGCAATCTCGCGCTCGCGATTACGTAAGGCACGATCGATTTAACATGCATGAGAGGTGAGCTTGTCCAAGGCGGGTGAAATGGCTCACGCAGGGTCGGACTTATCGCCGCCCAGGTAGAAAAGATACACGGAAGCTCACAAATCAATTCACGATAACGTCCCCCTGGAATTTCGCCGGCCGTTTAATGGCCACGTGCCGTGATTCTCTCGTAGTTCAGTTTGAAGAAATCCTTTGCAAGATGTTTTGTTTCTCCGAAGAAAAATATAAACTTTTTTAATTTAATTTCGGTACGTTACAGAGCAAAAAGAAAACTTTGATTAACCATCAAACCTGTATTGAACTGTTATGTACGTTTTATTGTAAATAAACATTATTTTATTTTTTAAATAAAATTCACGTATTTTCCATGTTTCTGTTCAACTATGCGAAGTAAAAAAACGAGTTTTCCTGTGAAATAACCAAATGCATGCATTTTCTGTTTCTTAAACAAAGAACCTTGTAATTTCCGCGAACCAGAAACGCTCGAATGTAAATGCGAGAACTCAAAATTCGAGTTTCCTGGGCAAAGAAGGACAATAAGGATCAGGGCGAAGATATGGTGGATAGAGAGGGGAAATAAAGAAGGGCGAAATTGCAAATATTACGTCGTGTCAGTGTCCCTGCACAAGAGGCTCGTCGTACACGGGAAGAGGACTCGGATATCTTGCGATTCCACGCTTGCCTAGGCGCTTGGTGACCCATAAAGAGATAGCTATAGATATCTCGAATCGGAACGAGTAGCGCGCTCGTATAATCTTCCTTTCGCTCGCCCACGCTACATTTTTCTATATTTCACTCCCATCGAATTCGTTCCTTTCTTTTCCTACCCTCGTTGGGCTTTTTTCCTGAAAATGTAACCAGGGAGAAAAAAAGTGCCCTCGGAGTATGATCTTACAAGAAGTTTCAGCGTTGATTCTCATTCCTGGCATTGATATATGAGCATTCTACTCGCTGATGAAGAAAAAAAATGTTTGGGGTGTGCAACTCTCCCAGGAATGCTAAAAAAATCAATAGAATTTGTATTTACTGTACTGGAAATTCAAATATGCTGATAATAATACTTGACATCTAGATCTCAATTTTTGAACAAATAATAATGATCTATCATTATACGTTCTATTTGAAAAGTTTACATTGCTATCGGTTTAGAAATATTTGAGTTATTGAATTATTTTAGACTACTAACATAATCGAAATTGTTATGCACTTAAACTTTGAAACAATCCATTTTTCAACCTGATTCTTAGTGATAAAGTGGATATATGTATAATAAAATTTACATTTGAGACTATTGTACAAGAAAAAAATTATTGGTGCAACATCAAACTATCGAAATTTTTCATTTTTTCAAGTCAAACCTTTCATTTTATTCTACATTACTCTACTGTATTTGATTATTTTGTATGGTTACATATTATATATTCAGTATATTGCATACATCGATATGTCATTACACAAGTTTGCAAAATTCATTATTAAAATGAAATTGCCTTTATAAGTATACCATTATGAAAAAATATTATTGGTTTTTAATGATGATTGTGAGCTACTGAAAATAGTATTGTTATTTTACAAAAAAAAAATGTACGTTACGATTCCCATTATTATGAAATGCCATTAAATTTTTACATCTCCATGAAAGTTCAGTTACTGTTTTTTTCAAATTCACAGGTTTTAATACTTAAAAAAATTTGATTAATAATTCAAAAGTTAATTAGTCATTCAATTCTCCAATCAAGCTTCTCTCTACAGGACTCACTTTTTTCGTACCACCTCCGAAACGTTCTCTGAAAATGAAAGCGACTGCCGCAATATCCGAGCGACTCGGTTAATTCCCTTCTAATCAGAAGAAACCTCAACAAACGGAAACCCAGCGGAGCTTCCGCGGCCGCACGAAAATCTTACTCATCTCGGCGATTTGAATATTTCAACGTGCCGCAGTTGACTGAACCCGAGGCGGCCACCAAAACGCACTCGGCGAAATGACGTCTGGTATTTTAATGCAACGCGCAAGAATCGACGCGCAGCCATTAACTTACGGCATTTTTGCACTTTACCGAAATAGAGCGCTATCAATTATTCGGACGTAACGCGAATTTCTTATTGCGCGGCCAAAAACGAGTGGGAAATACGAGCCGCGAAAAGCTGGCGACGTTGATTGATGGCTCTCAAGGCTGCGGTCGCTCAGGACGAAACGCTTTTTCGATTACGTGAAAGTCAAGTTTTTTCATCTCAAAGGTTTCTTGACCATTTGACCAATGTTGATAAGATAAATTATTGTTTGATACATTATTAATTGCTTCATACTATCAAGATTTCAGACTTTTTGCAAAAGTTGCTTTTCTAACATGTAAAGGAAAATTACTGTGTACTTCCTCGCAAGACGATTATTCGATAGAATATTTCCGTCTTCGTATATTGACCGAAAATGTTCGTTGAAAAATTGCATTGCCTGGCCGAATGAAGTTTTCACGATACAGCGAGAAGTCGTAGGGAGCCAATACGGTTATTTGATATATAGAATAGTCATACGGAATCGAATAAGAATTTTCGCTGCGTTTTCTGTTCGCTTTTTCGGCAATTCGTGTTCGGAGAACTGCACAACTCGTCTAAAATTTTCATCTGACTCCATGGATTTTTTAGGTGACGTAATGTGATAGCGTATTTTTTCATCGCTTGC
This sequence comes from Platygaster orseoliae, assembly GCA_030522825.1. Classification (NCBI taxonomy): domain Eukaryota; kingdom Metazoa; phylum Arthropoda; class Insecta; order Hymenoptera; family Platygastridae; genus Platygaster; species Platygaster orseoliae. The sequence goes on from JAPYZL010086284.1 coordinate 29,499, forward strand.
GAACCCGGAATAGAAATTGCGAAGGGCAATTTACTCTTGAATAAAAAAGGATCAGAGTCGAGTGTACCCGACTTTGCATGATTTATGAGTGATTCCGGATTCTGAAATCGGGGGCGAAATGATTATCAAATGATTACGAATGAATAGTAGTTAAGGAAGGTTCAGATTTTTACTTGAATTATTCAATGTCTGATGCGGAAAACCTAACGCCTATTGCTGCAAATAGGAATCAACAATGATTTACAAATTCAACGTCGATCTGAAAAAATTTATTGCATTCATTGTCATGTATTGAAACGACTATATGCCTGGCTTCTAATATGGCGAAAAGAACTCATCCACATCAATAATTTCAAACAGTTAAAAGGTGTGTTAAAAAAGAAGAGGTAACCATGGATTCCACCAATAAGTCAGAGAAATGGTTAATGATTTTATCTAAATGCATTTGCAAAATATTTTTTAGCACTCAGTTTAATAAAATTCATTATTTAGCAACCATTTATTTAGTTAAATGTGGATCAACCAAAGTTTTGGCTACTACAACCAAAACTTGGGTTATGGTAAGCAAAGTTTCTGTTATAGCAACTAATGCTGAATTTTCATGACTGATCACTAAGTTGTAATAATCAATAATTTGGTTACTATGCTTAAAGTTTTTGTTTTACTACCCAAAACTTTGGTGGTCTCATATATTACAAAATCAATAATTGCTGTAACCAAAAATTTCTCTCTGTGTTATAATCTTAAATTCTTGGCAGAAGATATTTTGTAACCATTGATTTCCGAATAACCAATTTCTCAACCCTAAAAATCTCTAAGCCTCTGACTTAATAAGCCCAATAAAAAAAAAAGAATTCTACCGAAATCACAATCCACAACTGACTTAACTGGACCAACAAAAGTCAGAAACCACTCATCAATACGTGGAAAACAATCTCACTAACGCGGCATAACCAAAATAATCACCGACACCCCAGGAAATTCAATCTACTTAACATAATAGATTGTAAATCAGGCGTGTAAGTGGACGTTGCGCTACCACAATAACGCCATTATTGTGCGAAGAACAGATTTATTTTCATAGCAACGGGGCCCACGGAGATACTGTCATCGATCATTTCAGCGAGCGAGAGCCAGGAGATAAGTAATAATTGGCGGCGCTGTGGTACAAATGCAAAGGAGGCGCCGTACACGCGGAACGGCCCCCTTCGAGAGCGCACGTGAACGTGTCTCACGTGTATATTTTCATAATCGAGCCTAATTGAAGGTTCGCATCCAATACGTGGAGCTATTTACGGCCTGAATAGGGAGTCTTTGTGCCTCGCGACATGAGACTGCGCGATTTCCGCGAAGGGGGAGAAAAGGAGAAAGGAGATGTGGCGCAGGCGAAGAACCAAAGGAGGATGGAAAATGCGACAAAGGATGAAGCTAGGATGCAGGTGGGAAGAGGCGAGGGAAATGACAGAAGAGAGTAAAGGACGAGAGACCGATCGTGCGATACCGGGGGGCGAGAGCGCAACGCTCGAGGATATAGAGAGAAAGGGAAGTTCGAGTGGGACAAGAAGAGGAAGAGAAGGCATTCTTTGTGTCGGGGTTTGAAAGCCGGAGAGGTTTTTGACTCGGGACGACTCAAAAAGTCTGAAAGCCAAGGGCTGAATCCGTGAGGAAGAATATTTGGGAGTCCTCTCAACGTCGTTGGAGGACACTGTACTTCTTATTTCTCACAGACTATATGTGGAAAACCTTTCATTACGGGGGTACTCGAGTAGTGATCTTGAATCATGACTGATTTCCAAAAATCTTATAAGAATTTCAGAATTTATTGTAGATTTTTTTGAGATTATTCATGATTCGTCATAAGTCCTATGTTACGGAAGCTGATCCAGGCGATTTTTCGGAATTTTACGGCAGAAAACTTTTCAATTTTTTTGAACACAATTGTTCTTTTTTTTTATTATTAATTAGACCTCGAACTAAAAAATGTATGTATGTTTTTGAAAAAATTTTCATTAGCGTGTCCGTTGCACTATAGCGAAGAGAGGCCTACTAAAAAAACTGGATTGATGTTTCACACGATTTTAAAAATCCTACTCGAAGGAAAAAGAAACACTAATTTTTTTCAATCTATAGTAGTGTGATTATCGTTTGGCTATCTACCAATTATGATGAATTTTATATTTTTTTTTTAACTCAAAAAAGAGGCGGGATATAACTTTTTTTTTCAAGTATCGCCATTTGGAAAATTGATACGATGAAAGTCTACAAAGAAGTTAAAAAATAATTATACTATCTTAAGATTGAAAAAGATAAGAATTTTTTTCTTCAGATAGATTTTCAAAATCCTTTGAATCATCAACTCAGACTTTTCTTGGATGACCTCTCATCGCAAAAATGCAGCGGAGAAACTAATAGAAATTTTTCTGAAAATGAACATTCATTTTGAAGTTGAAGGCCACAGTAGTCAAAAAAAGAAAACCGTGTTAGAAAATATTGAAAATTTTTCTTGTGGTACAATTCCCAAAAATTGCCTGGGGAAATTGCCTTCACACAGGAGTATCCCCTTGAAGATACACACTGAAAAATTATTTGTGAAATTTCATTATTGGATTGAAAAGAAAATATAGAAGTGAAATTGAAAAAAAGTGAAAAAAACAGACGTGTCTATTATATAAATAAAAAAAATTATTTGAAAGTCAAAGCTCTTATTCTTGAAAATTGATTTTACATTTTGCAATCATCGATTAACGATAAATTATATTACAAGATTTACAATGGATAATAATTTTAGATGATAAAAAGTGTAATCCTATTTTCGATCATTAAAAGAATAATGCATTTAAGTTTACGACTGCAATTTCTTCTAGTTTTTTTATTGAAAAGCTTATAATCTTAAATTGAATCCAATAGCGTATCAAGATGACGCCAATGGTTTTTACGACTATCGATACTTTATTAAATTTTCAGCCATACAAATGATGGCCGATCGATAGTCAATTTACCAACGTTTCATGAGTTCTTGAGTTAAATCGTAAAACCAAGTAAAAAATCCTGGTAAATCCTAAGATGCTATAAATAACCAAAAACTTTCAATCCTTCTCCTACAATCAATGAAACACTCCAAAATATTTGAAAAACGCAAAACTTCCTCATTTAATTGTTTCAAAAATAAATCTCTGAAAGTTATTTCCTTCTTGCTGACATGATAAAATAGGATACATTTTTCTCTACACATCCAAAACCTGACGAATCGCGAAGCGACAAATAAAACCCTAACAGTCACAAAAAAACACAAAAAATAATCGCGCATTACGTAGATGAATAATCCAGGAAAAGGATAAACAGTCGTATCTAATGAATCTTCACTGCCGTGCTTATTAATTCAACCTGAACCAGCATCCTCGGCATTTCGCAGCCCTCGAAAGCGCCATGAAACGCGTAATCATGTCTCAAGAGACGAAATACGATTCCGTTTCCGTTTCGCGAGCGTATTCGCGCGACGGAACGAGTCGAGGCTCGCTATTTCTCTCGAAAATGATGAAAAAAGAGGGACGTTGCCGGCGACAGTATCGAAAATCAAAGTGCACCCGAAGGTGCTTTTATCACCTGAGGCTGCGCAACGTTTTATGAATTTCAATAAGAAACGCGACGTGGCCCGTACCCCGTTCCTGCGATTCTACGTTTAAATATCCCACGGCTACTAACGGTGCGCGATTTTCCATCCACTTCCGTCTTCGGGTTTTCCGGTTCTCTCGCACCCTCCGGGTGTCGGGCTCGAAAATTGGATTTACTCGGAAGAATCGATAAGCTGCCTCATAAATCTGTCTATTATCGTTCCGTAAAGTTTCCCGTATAAGGCCGGTTACGTATAGATTTTCAGTTTGCAGCGTCTTCTCCGTCGACGTCGCTCCGGGGAATCGCCGCTGCCGTCTGAGAGGCTTTGGAAGGCGCGGAGGCAGGTAGCTCAGGGAAAGAGACCGTGAGATATTCGCTGCGACATCTCCGCGTATCTGGTTACATCGATACGCGGGACTTGTCCTACCATAATTATTCTGGTTCGTGAGGGAATTCATGAAATAATGCCGAATTTGAATTCGCTATGCGATTCGCGACGCTGACGCTGAAATTACTATTCAAATGAAGTACATTACTTTTCTTGTAAAATCAAAATATGTATATTATTCCACCATCTCGGAGTATGCTTCTTTTCGGTATGTATGTATGTCATGGTAAGGATTGTGATTTTTTTGTGTAAATTTTTTCGGAGTGTATTTTGAAACTTTTGAAACTTCGAAGTTATATGGATTTTCAGTATTGGATATATTTATGTATGATATGATTATTGTGTATGTTACATTGTTATTATATTATTATTGTGCCTCATAATTATGATTTCATAGTAATATAATTATTTTTTATTCTATAACATTAATATTTTAAAAAATATAAATGAATATATAATAATAATTATAAATGAAATATAAATAAATATAATAATATATTTTAATAATCAATCTTTTTTCAGGATTCATAAAATTTTGTATCTTGTAGTTTTGAAAATCATCATTTCCAAAATACATCATCCTTCAGAAAAATTCTTGAAAAAAATTTTTCTCTAATTATGCAATGTGTAGTATCGACTTATTCCAATTTCAAATTTTCAAATAGACATTTTTCAAAATACATGCATTTACTCAGATATAATGATTAATTATAAATAAAGTTTTCGAACCAAAATTTGTTTGTTTGTTTTTTTTTTTTAATAATTTACTGAATTATTTTCTGTCTTCTCTAAAATTACATAATTACTATTGAAAAATAGATATTTATGCTACAAGGGAAAAAAAGGATGATTCCAACGAGTGCAATTGCGCACTTGCTTCGCTCGTGCCCAAACTTTGCACTCGTTGGAATCATCATTTTTGTCTCGTGTAGCATACAATATTTTTTCCCATGCATGTGTAAAAGTGGCCACTTCATTTTTATGAAACGCAGGAACGAAATCCTCTTTTTGGAG